>OZ034973.1:22695649-22740649 GCA_964030785.1 Siderastrea siderea | reverse complement strand
TCACAGTAACACGTACTAATTGAAAGTTCCCATGCTTTGTAAGCCAAGGGAAATTTTCAGCCAACAGAGCTAACCAAGACTGAATGTGTGTAATTGAGAGGAATATGCTTACACTTTGCCTTTTCACTTTCCTATTTTGCTATCATCCGTTTTCTTTAAACAAACATTCCAGTAGGGCTTAGGGAATACTAAATAAGCTCTAAAAGACTTAAAAATATCTCTGCTAGTCATGGAAGGTCAGACTTACTGATGAAGCCAAACAAATTTGCCTAGCTTAAAAACCAAATTCTTATTCTAATGAAAGCGACCACCATTTTTTCTCTCTTTTTTTTACTCTTAAATCTTAATGTGGTTGTGCAGATGGATGATAGATTACACGACTTTATTATTAAATGAAATGCCTTTATTTAATTAATAGTTGGAATGTTTTTTACATACATATGTATGTGGTGTTTGACTTTAATTTTTAAGGGTTGGCAATATGCCCTTGACTTTCCAAGAACTTATTATCCAAAAAAAAGTGCAACATCCTGTGTAAGGAGACGGTTGTGGTCAAGATACTACAGATTTGATGGCTATGATCGTTGGATTAAGGTTAGTAAATTTTGCTGGTGAGCTGCTACTATTTCAAAACAAATATGTCACAGTGTGGACAAGAAATTCCTGCTTGCGAAGACACCTAGCATTGAAACGAGCTACAGGAGTTAAGGGGAAAAAATTCGGTTGATGGCCCTTTAATAACTTTGATGGGTAATTCCGCTGACCTGTGCAGGACTTTGAAATCTCAGTACTATTTAATTAATGCTGTGGGTGCATATATTTGATAGTTAAACAACTTGGGGGCCTTTGTAGCTGAGAGTACTTGCGTACTAAACCAATGAAAAAGATTTCAATTTTCTCTGATCTATGAATAAAGTCCAACTATTCTGAACCAGTCTACACTTTTCTGGATCATCATGTAATGTTTGCTCCATTCACGAGCCCAAAGAAAGTCTGTGTCATTATTTTTATGGTTTGAATGCTTCTTGAGATTTTCCAATTCATATATACAGAAACTAAAAGCATGGACTGGAATCTCTGGTAAAAAAAAGAAACAAAAGAGAATAAACCTGGTTCCCTCCAATTACAAATCTGATGTCTTGTCCATGTACTAAGTGCCCAGTGAACAGTGAAGGGTTGCGAGAAACCATTTATGTACGGATCCGCAAACAAAAGCACAACGAATAAAGTATTTATTTCCAAAATGGCAACATTAGGAACAGCAAGCAAGCAACGTAAATGTTTTCAAAACTTTGTGAAAGATTTATTACATGGACAAACATTTTTAAAAATTATAGGTAATTGAAAAACAAGAAGACTCTGTACTTAACTGGTGTACTTTACTTTACTAGTGAACTGTACTGGTGTACTTTACTTTACTGGTGAAACTGAAATTTTTGTCTGTTAATTGCTATAAATTAATAGATTCCTGGTTTGAGTGAAGATCCTGTTCAGCAGCCTTTTCAAGATATTGCAGTGGGTGGAACATCTATTCGTGGACAAGAGCTTGGCCACCTAGCTGTGTGGGCCGTAACTTTTCAAGGAAAGGTACATGTATGTTCTGTTCGTTATCAGTCATCATATGCTATTTCAATTTAGTCCAGAAAAGTAAAAGCTGTTTCTGTCTCTGTGTTACCTCTCACATATTTTATTAATGCCAGTGTCTTTTATGTGAGACAAAGAATTTTAAGAGCTGTTTAATAAACAGGTTATGTAATTTAAGCTTACGTACAAAATACATTTTTCAGCCCAATTTCTTTCATATCGTTTATGTCCCACCTGAGTCAGGCTTGCATTTGAATATGTAAGGACCATTAATGTGCCACCTAAGCAATAACAATGCATGTTAACAGTCTCTCCACTCAGTGTAAAAACTATGACACTTACTCTTACATCCCAATTCCTATTTTGTCTCTTGTGTTTATAATTACATTCAATACTAGTTGCTGCTAGCCTTGCCTGGTGCTGTGGAGACTAGATGTCAGTTGCATGGTCAGTGAGCCACTCTAGGTACAAGTGTCACTTTAATTTGCAGAATAAGGTGTTGACTTAGTGAACATGCTTATCACTTGTCTTTTAGGTTGTGTATCGCTCTGGAATATCAGAAAAATGTCCTGAAGGTGACAAATGGATTGAGATCCCCTCCCCCCAAGTCAGCATTACACAGCTTTCAGTGAGTCAGTCAGGGGTGGTATGGGGAGTCACTTGGGAAGGTGTGGCTGTTGTGCGGGCTGGAGTCACGTACTATCAACCAACTGGTAAGGAACTGCAGTCACCTCAAATAGTGTGTTGTATGTGACGGGGATAAAAATTTTCAAACCATCCATTGTAATTAATTTTAAATATTTTAAATAAAAATATAAAAGAAGTTAAAATACAGACTTGTAAACTGATAAAAATGGAAGAAAAGAACAATTAATAAACTCTACCCAGATAAAACACATCCTATGGCTTGTAAATAACAAAAGCACTAAGAAAACAAAACACGGATCAAGTCACATTGTTTGTTCAAGTCTGGCTTTTAAGCTGCCAAATAAATAGCATCTTCAAAATGACCCAATCCAGTTTACTCTGACACTCTCTCAAGACTGAGGACTTTCACTCAATGCCGTCTGCCTCCTTTTTGTGGTACTCTTTCATGTGATTGCCGATGGCAGATTTCTTGTGCTCCTCTATGTGTTGATGCAAGTGTGGGCATGTGTAAACGACATAACCTGTATCACACAGGTCACACTTGAAGTGATATGCAATGCACTGTTGGTTGACTATTGGGGGCTTCTCAGTCTTGAGATAGTGCCAGAGTAAACTGGATTGTCTCATTTTCGAGGTGCTTTTTATTCAGCAGCTAAAGCCGGACTTGAACAAACACCGTGACTCGATCTGCGCAGAATTATTTGTTTAGTTGTTTTTGTTTTGTTAGTGCTTTCAATTTATTATTTAGTCAAGGATGTGTTTATCCGTGTGAAGTTTATTCATTCAAGTATGTATTTTAACGTCTTTTACATTTTTATTGTCACAGTTTAACACAATATTGACCTGTTGTGCATAAAGATTTCTGATTGCCAGCAGTTAAGTTGAAAATAAATGTTTGTTAAAAAAATAATTATCTCCAAAGGAACAATGTGGGAAGAAGTTGCTTCACCTGACATTCCACAAGAATTGGGACCTTGTCGCCTGTTGCAGGTGTCTGCTGGCTTAAACAGTGTGTGGGCTCTAACAAAGGATGGTCAGGTGATCACTTAGGGGGATTGTTTTGTTTATAGAGACGGCCACATTTAGTTAGCACCTAGCCAGGGAATGGTTCATTGATAGAGACTGACGCATTTAGTTACCGGCCTGGAGGGAATGACACTTTGATAGAGACCAGTGTTCCAGCTAAGTGTTTTATGCAAGGGGTCATGAAAACCATCCGAGGGGTCACCAACTTGGCGGGCAGTGGCCTTGTTAGGGTGGTAGCTCGTGTCTCAAATGGGACGCCTTATAATTTTAATTATTAAATTTCTGCTTTGTCTTTTTCGCACGTTGAAAGAAAGCCCGAGTTCCTAAAAACAAACAAAACCGTGCAAGACGACACGTTACTCAGCATGTGTCAACTATCTGAAACAAGCCCACTACGGTTCGAACAAATAGTTGACGTACAGAGAAACGTGCAAAAGATAAGACTAACAAAGTTGTATTACCAACAAACGGATGGACTGTATGAACAAAATTACAGATGGAGAAATCCTTTTTTTTGACTAAAATTGTATGAACGAACTAGTTACGAAGAAACGTTGAAAAGACTTGAAGACTCAAACACCATACGAACAAACTGACAGATGGAGAAAACTAAAAAAAGAAGGTGAACCGTTAGGTACGGATGAACTTTGAAAAGATAAGACTAACACAGTAAGAACGAACTAGAGTACGGAGAAAAGTACAGAAGACAAGACTAACACAGTACGAACAAACTGATGGATGGAGAAACGTTAAAGAGACAAAGACGTTAAAGAGAAAAAGACGTGTCTAGAACAGCGTACGGAGCGTGACTGAACATTGAAATTACAAGACTAACTGCACGAACGAACTAGCGTACAAAGAAACGTTGAAAAGACCAGACTAACACTGTACGAACTAGCGTACGGGGAAACGTTGCAAATACAAACTAACACCGTATGAACGAACTAGCGTAGGGAGAAACGTTGAAAAGACTAATACTGTACGAACGAACTAGCCGTTACAGTGAAACGTAACTACGAGACTAACACTGGATGAACGAACTAAAGTACACGGAAACACGTAAGAAAGAATTAACGTACGCATGAGCGCCGTAAGAAAGAATTAACGTACGAAGAAACGTTCAAGACAAACTTTACACCCGCCGTAAGTATCACGTCGATGTTACACAGGGACAATCAGTTCAAACAGGAACAAATATTGTTTATTTCAACAGCAAGTCCTCTGTGTACACCTTCTTATTAAACTCGAGCTCACGTTCCTATCATTGTTCCGATCTAACCGCGAGGTCTGTAAAACTATTGGAACGCGTGCGCAATACAAACACTACGATAAATGTCATCAAAAGCTAGTCCCTCACGACAGTAAGAACGGTGTTACGTGCGAACCGTGCGTAGCGTACGGAGAAAGGTTGAAAAGACAATTAAGACTAACAACGTTCGAACGAACGAGCGTACGGTGAAAGGTTGTAAAAAGACAAGACTAACACGGTACAAATGAACTGACGTAAGGAAAAACGTTAAACAGACAAAACTAACACCGTTCAAAGGAACTAGCGTACGGAGAAAAGTTAAAAAAAGAGACTACTCTGTACGGGTGATTACTAGCGCACAGGCAAGGTTAAAGAAAACAAGAGAAAGGCGGTAAACGGACTGAAGTACAGAGAAACGTGAAAAAGACAAGAGTATAGAGGTACGAGGTTGTGTCTTTTCCTACGCATGGCACTCAAACGGGAAAGAAGGTGATCAAATGCCATATATTATATTTATTTATTCATATTTATATTTATATTATTTATTAGTTCAAGTGATAATCACCGGTGGAGTCAAGATAGTGCTCTACAGTGAAGGAGCTGTTGATACTTGAAAGATGGACTACTCGGGTCTTGAGTACATATGGTTTTTAATACAGATCTGTTTCGTAGGCCAACACTGAGTTGGCCCACTCATCAGTTAATCCCCATATAGTCTTTTAGACTGAAGTTTCGTTAATTTTTACATCAATATGATCGCGCAAGATGCGCCCTTATATACCGTTGCAAATCACGTTACAATCGACCGTTGAAAATCTTAAATAAACCGTTTAAATAAGTGCGCGAGCTAAATAGCCTGTGCGGTGTACGTAAAAACTGCACGCGCAGCATGAGCCGCACGGTGTCGTTTAACTAAATTTAAGAATGTACTTTCTTTTGTGCCTACAGGTGGAAATTAACTCATTCCGCTTGTTTAGTGTTGCCAGATGTGGTTTAGTAATGCTAAAAAATTTCTCAGTTAAGCATAGATTGCATCGCTTTGTGATGTTCGTGTAGGCCTTCACTTTAGCAAGGATTTTCCATTTTATCGTGAAGTTTTCTTGCTTGCTTTTAAGCTGCTAAAGGTGCTTGCTTAGTTCAGTGTCACTATTTCGCTTCTCGTTTTTAAAAGACACCTGGTGGTTTCTCCATCTGGTTTTGAATTCCGTTGATGTTATTCCTACATAAGTCTCAGTTCTATTATTTGATTTAACAGTTGCCTGGTAAACAACTTCCTTTGCCAGGCATGCACCTTCTAAAGGGTACTCGTCCTTATTTCTACAGTTGCATGCCTTCTCGGCCTGATCTTGTGGCGGTTGTGAATCTTTCTTTAGGATGGTTTTACTATGTCCATCAATTATCTGTTTAACGTTTGGCATGCAACTGTAGCTTATCTTAGGGTGTTTCGGCTAAAAATCTTCCGCAATTTGTGTCCAGTCGGAAAACATTTATCAATAAGACGGAGGAACGTTCTGCCTATGTTGCTCTTAACGTTGTTGCTGAAGGGTGGATTGTACCAGATTATGTTCCGAGATCGATTACGTTTATGCGATGGTGGTGCTTGCGGTTGCGGCCTAAATTCTAGGTTGTAAGTATATCCGCTCTTCGTTAGCGCTTCCTGGTATGGTGTTGCCGCTTCGTCGAAGACTTCTTCGTCGGAAGATATTTCTGAGAGCCTTCTGTTCACGGATTCAGGGATGTTCCTTATTATGCTACGCGGATGGTTCGATTTGTTGTGTACGTACAGGGGCGTGTTCGTTGGCTTCCAGTACGGTTTGAATTTACCAGTGTTCAGATCAAAAGTTACATCAAGGAAATTGACAACTTTCTTGTTCGCTTTGATTGTGATTTTCAGTTCGTTCTTTGCGAATATTTGCAAATTTCTTTTTTAATTCTCTCTGTCTCCTTGAGGGTTTGATCCAGTATTGCAAGCCCGTCGTCCCTGTGGAGGCCGATGTTGAGACCAGGCATTTCCTTCAACTGTGATAGGAGATAGCAGCCGACTAGCTCACATGTCTCTGCTCCATCGTAGCTTCCCATGGTTACGTCGAAGAGTGTGGTGGAAGTTCTCTTTTCCCATGGTTGGCCATTGTTGAATAAGAGCGAGTGCTTAGCATCGATGATAGTTTTGCGGTCTTCGGCTGAGATGGTCACGTGTTGGGATGCGAAATCAAGGGCTCGGATTAGGAGTTTCTCTGTTATCGACGGGTAAAATTCAACGACGTCGAAGCATATAAATGCTGAATCACGTTTGTTTGTCAATCGTTTGTACCACTGGAGTACAGAGGACGTGTTTTTCCACTGATTGACTTTCGTTGTATTCACAAGTTTTCGGTTAATTTCTTCCGGGATTTTCTTGCGTATGCGGCGTATTTCTGACTTCGAGGGGTTTATCAGTCTACAGGTAGGTCTGTTCGCGAAATGTTCCTTGTGGCCTTTAAGAGTGATAAACGCCTCTTTTTAGCCATTGATTCGACCCGGTCGCTTATGTTAAGTTTTTCAGTGATAGTTTTCGTTTCCTCGTTGATCTTACTTAGTTTCTGCTTGTCGGCCTTCTTGTATGTTTTAGTTACATTGGCGTGCAGCAGCCGGTTGTATTCCGTGGCGTCTAGCTTGTAATAGTTGGTAGATTTGTAAGCATTAACAAACAAGCGATCATCGTTTTCGACTGATGCGATGTCGTTATTTAAATCTTGCTGGAATTGGCAATTAGTATCTTTAAACTCGATGTTTTGTATAATGTTAATCATACCTTCCTCGAAAGCTTTCATCTCTTCAATGACGGGCGGGCAGTTCTTTGTTTTAAAGTCAAAAGTTTTTTGTCGGCAGCTGTAACCGGGCTCAAGAAGTGAAAAGCCTTCCATCTCATCCTGCACAAAAGCTCTTTGGTTTTTTCGATCATACGTTTGTTGTAATCATTAACTGATGCCAAAGGAATGTTCTCCGTGGAGTAGTTAAACGTTGTTCGTTCCATGTTTGGCTCTTCGGTAAAACAGTGCTCAACTCGGGAGGAGCGTAACAGTTCAAGTGATAATCACCGGTGGAGTCAAGATAGTACTCTACAGTGAAGGAGCTGTTGATACTTGAAAGATGGACTACTCGGGCCAACTTAACAGTCAAATGGTTTTTTAAGTTGGCCCACCAACTTAGTGCTGGCCTACGAAACAGATCTGTATTAAAAACCATATGTACTCAAGACCCGAGTAGTCCATCTATATATATATATATATATATATAAACAGTTAATGGTTGCCTCAGGCCAGCATAGAATGCCACTGCGTCAGGAGGATCAAAGATTCACAGTCCAAGCCTCAGTGCATGGAATTAAAACTCGTTGAACGAAAGCGAGGAAAAAAGTTTAAAAATTTAATAAATAATGAAAACGTTTGGTCTTAGACCTTCATCAGGTACATGAAAAATTGAACTTATCAAATCTACCTTAAATAAGATTACAGTACAAAACAAGACGCAAAATACAATTCAACGCTATGAGTTACGTAACCGGCGTGATTATAACAATACTAAAACGAGGATAAGTGACGCTAAACAAAAACATTCAAAAATAAAAACAATACAGTACATCGATTACATAACGAAAAAAGGAAAAGTAAACAATACTAACAATTGAACGTAATTACAAGGTGTAGATACAGGTACAACACTAAATAAATGAACGATACAAGGCAAAAATTTAACAAAAGACCGGAAATATGCTACTATAAAAATAAGTAAGGGTTAGACAATGAACGCGAGTGTTCTATGGGATATAGTGTCCCGAGCAATCGATGAAAGCGGATACAATTTTAAGCTTACATACAATCCAGAAGCAAACCAAACAACTAGAAACAGAAAGAACCGAAAAAGAAACATCACGTGGTACAACCCCCCATGGGACGCAAACGTAAAAACAAACCTTGGAAAAAAGTTTCTGGGTATCGTAGACCAATGTTTTTCCGAAAACCACCCTCTACACAAGATCTTCAACCGACATACACTTAAGCTCAGCTACTCATGTATGCCTAATATGAAAACATCATCGCGTCACACAACAAAAACATCCTTGCAAATGTCCCAACGACGACACCGCAGCAACCAAAAGAGTGCAACTGCCGAAACAAAGCAGAGTGTCCACTCGATGGAAAATGCCTTCAACAAAATGTGGTTTACCAAGCAACAATTACGACTGACACAGCAACTGAATCCTACGTGGGACTGGCAACTAACTTCAAGGAACGGTACAGGAACCACCAGACCTCTTTCCGTCACACAAACAGAAGAAACGAAACTGAACTATCAAAACACATTTGGACTCTCAAAGATGCAAAGAAACCCTTCGAAATTAAATGGAAAGTTCTGAAAAGATGCCGACCATACAATAATGTTAGCAAGAAATGTAATCTGTGTCTTCACGAAAAGTTTGTAATAATCTGTAGAAAAGATCTATGTACCCTAAATAAGCGAAACGAATTAGCGAGTTCATGCCCTCATCGTAATAGATATGTCCTTAAGAACTTTAGAATAACATAACGCAACTACCTAGCAACCATCTGTATATAGACGCCAGCATTCGAATTTAACGGTCATTCGCCAATATTGCCTGAAGAGTGTGGTCATCCTTTGGCCATACGAAACAGAGCTGTAGCAATAAAGCGATGAAATACATCTGAAGCCTGGAATAATTTTCGTTATAATATTTACTGCTCCTGAAAAGTTGAGCGCTCTCTGAAAACCATTCTACACATTAGCAGATTGAATATATATATATATATATATATATATATATATATATATATATATATATATATATATATATATATATATATATATATATATATATATATATATATATATGAAACTTTCCTCTTTCCTTTTTATATCATTAATTAAATTTTTCTGTTTCATTTGTTGGGTTACGTAGCCCACAGATAGTTAGCATGTAGAGGGATTGACAAAGACTGCTGTATTTAGCGAGCACTTTGAAGGATTGGTACATTGATAGAGGCTGCTACATTTAGTTCGCGTGAGTGCATTGACTGCTGCGCTGACTGGCCAAGAGCAATCAGATGAATTCAAGTGAATTTAAGAACAAGATTAAACAGATGAAGTCTAACTCAGAATTATTTCCTCCTCAAAATACATTTTACAAACACGTCTGCCAACTATTGTTACTGTTTTACACTACTTTTATGAGTTATTAAGTTGAAACCGTTTCATCCTGTTTATTATCATAGTTTTTAAAGGATTGATTAGACGTTATTGAAAGATTGCTCCGTTACAGCTTAACACTGTATGTGTAACTTTCTTTCTTTGTAGGTTTGGTTTAGGAAAGGTTTGTCAAGAACAAGTGATCAAGAAAGTGCTGTGACTGGGTTAAGATGGGTTGAAATGGTTGGGAAGTTTGCCCTTATTTCTGTTGGTTTGAACGACCAGGTTAGCATGTGTATCATGGTTTTCAGTTGAATTTAGCTTGAATTGAAACCGCAACCATGTAGCTGTTTAGTAATCCATGCCAATTTTCCAAATAAGAAATAAAATTGAGCACATTTTGCAATCTAATATTATTTTTACACCGACAAAAATGATGATTTGGCCCGAAGAAACTAGGAACTCATAAACACACAAAACTTTGTTTTTCTTCAGGTGTTTGCACTCAGCACATTGGGTGATCATATTTATTTCCGTACTGATGTGACGTTGAATGAGCTTGTTGGAAGAACATGGAAGGTTGTACACATGAGTAAACCGCAGTCTAGTACAGCCACCAGTCTGGACACACTCAGCTCTGAAGGCAGCTCCACTCCAAACAATCAAAGTACAATCAGGCATTGGTTATTATTTACCCGATCGACGTTAGCTTTTACACGAAACTTTGAATTGCGTCGGTCCACTTTTATCATCTGTTGGTTGACAGACACAACCAAAAATTTAGTGTTAATAGTATTTAGTAGACTGGGTAAACCTTAATTTTGAAATAAGATAGTTATTTTTAATTATTATTTACACGTATCATGTATGTACAGTGTTTGAACAGCCCACTGACTATACATGTATATTTGAGGAAATTTGTTGACTGCCAAGAGTTACATTTCCACCAAGAATGAAAGAAGTATTCATTCGCAGTTAACTTTTTGATGCATTGTAGGTAGAGGTAGAAGTAGCCAGCTTGGCTGAGAGGTTACAGTTGTTTCATTGCTTTATAAAAAATAAGCTGATCACTTATACATGGCTTCAATTCCGTGTTTTGTGCCATTGGGCGATGTTGCTGCACGGAACAGTTTTTTATAACTGTTGTAAAGCTACAAACAAAGAAAACACTTCTGACTGAAACAACCCAATCAACCAACCATTCAAACATGCTGTGGGCTCAAAAGTTGCGTGTACCAATTCTGCTTGACCAAGCGCAAGAAAAACAACTTAACTAACAAAAAAACGCTTTGCACAACTGCACAAGTTCTAAAACTGTAAATGGTTTGAACCCAGGAGTCATATCATAATTCGGTAAATTGTGATCGTCCGGGTGAGTGTAGTCTGAGAAGGACTGTTTGAGGTGATATTGACTGACGTTTCGACAACCTGAGCGGAAGTCATCATCAGAGTCAAGTGAACTGTGAATCGTCAGTAGATGTTATAAGTCTCTGGTCGTTGTCCTGATTGGTCGACGATCTCGTGATGTTATTGGTCGTCTGTCAGTTAAGCCGTGATGCTATTGGCTGTGAAGACTGTTAAACGTGATTGGTGCGTTTCGATCCGTCTTTTGTTAGTCAAATGTCCGTTGGTCTATTGTTAGTCAAATAAGTCGGTTTGTCTATTGTTTGTCAGTCTTTTTATTGTCGGCAATCAGTCGTTTGTAAGGTGCAGGTAGCTGTTGGCAACGGTTTAGTGGTGTTTGTTCTAAGTTAGTAAACCAGCTTTCCAGAGTGATTCGTTGATAGTAGTCCGCACTGTAGGTAACGCATTCAGCAGAGTCCCAGTCGATTCTCTGGTTTGTTTTTAAATGGTGCTCAGCAATGTGATTGTTGATATCACCATTTCTAGTCGCTGGTTTGTGTTCAGTCAGTCGGACGTTCAAAATTCTGCCGGTCTCACCAATATAAGTGGCCTGGCAGTCGCAGCATTTGATTTTATAAACTGCTCCCCGTCTGTCGCTCGGTTTGTCTTTGTCTGTAACGTTCGTCAGTAGCTGTCGTAAAGTAGATTTGACTACTTTACGACGGACATTTGACTACCAAAAGACGGATCGAAACGCACCAATCACGTTTAACAGTCTTCACAGCCAATAACATCACGGCTTAACTGACAGACGACCAATAACATCACGAGATCGTCGACCAATCAGGACAACGACCAGAGACTTATAACATCTACTGACGATTCACAGTTCACTTGACTCTGATGATGACTTCCGCCCAGGTTGTCGAAACGTCAGTCAATGTCACCTCAAACAGTCCTTCTCAGGACTACACTCACCCGGACGATCACAATTTACCGAATTATGCACAAGTTCTGTTATTCAATTGACGACATTTCCAAATTTGGTAATTTAAAACGAAGGGAAATAATTGTGAAAGTGATTCTTCTGCAGCAACACTAGTCTTTGGTCAAACGGATTCATATTGTCCGACACTGTCGATTGGATACGTTGTTGTGCGAATGAAACTTAAGAGTCATACAACATCATTAAAGAGGTACCCAAAGCGAGTTTAACCTGCCGAATTCAACAGTGTGGTGTTAGTGGAAATGTTGAATCCCGATTGCCCGGGGCCTTGACATTTAAAGTTTTGATTTTGTGATTTGTTTTCTTTCATTAGGTACATTTATTGAGTCTGATGACAGTTATGGTTTTCAACCCTCCTGCAACCTTCCAAGCAACATTGAATTCTTGACCTGGGTGAGTAGCGGTGCATGTGACGTAGATGCCTCATTCTCCACAGAGATAAGCGGCAGCCTATCTGCTAGCAGCATGAGTCTGATCAGTCTAAGCAGCAAGGATGCACCCTGGAGGAACATTTTACTACAGAGGCTGCGCACACGGGATGAAACAGAAAACGCCATCTCTGATCAGTATGAGGAAGCCATTTCACAGGTATGTAGAAACAAACAAACAAACATCTAGTATTTACACGTTCATAGAAAACTGTCCGTCAAGACGTTTTTCTTTTCTTTAAGACGATACGTGAGCATAATGCTTCATTTGAGGTTCTGTGCGCATTTGTCCATCACCTGATGAATTCTGTCCATTTCTGGGGTGATACCTCGTGCAGTTTTTGGGCCGTTTTTCCAATCAGCGTAATGACAAGTACTTGGAGATAACTTGTCACCTTTTCGCTGCCACCACGGCTTCACGGCTGGTTCAGTGAAATCGCAGAGCGGATGTTGTTTTGACTGAGAAAGGTACTTGTTTTCTTTGACTCTACTATGCTAAGTGGAGTTAAGATTCGAAATGACTGAATGAAGTCTTCGTTTTTTGTGTAGAGGCAATATTTGTATCGAAGGTCAGAAAGCTATGTTTCCCTATTGTGGAGGATTTTCTTACAGTTCGTTTTGGTTTCAAACGTATAAAAGCATAAAATAAATAATAGGGCTGCAACACGTATAACTTTACCCCTTTCCTTGTCCGAACGGCGCTAGAAAGGAAAAGGGAAACCTTTACGTGTATGCTACTTACAGGTTTTCCTTTGAAGTAATCCGTTTCACCTGCCTTGATCTTAGAAATCTAGATAAGGTATTGAAAGGTCGATTTCGGTAAGTTATGATCTTTCAGCAAGCAAACATTTACTGCAACTTAACTCTTAACTCTAAGTCCGGTGGACTGCAAAAGAATGCCTAGTGTACCCTAAATTAGCCTTCATCGCTTATTTCAATCCCGAGCTCATCTGTTAAGAGGTAGAATTTCCTCCTTCATTTAAAACGTTTTGTTCAGCAATCGTAAGTCAACACTGCTAAAGTGACTTTTGTTTGAAAGTACTGGCAACCTATAGGAAATTAGAAAGAAGTTGTGCAATTTCTTCCTGAAAGCGTTAGTTATAAAATAAAGTTAAGAAATTTCAAGTGTTTATATCGTTTCGCCTTCGCTGTCTCTTTCCTTCTCGCTTTGTAAGAGCTCCACGTTAATCCCACTTATTACATTAGTAAAGGCAAAACTTTTACTGGCCATCCTGTCAAAACTTTTTTATTTGATTTAGCGAAAGACGTTTTCAATTGGACGCTACAAAGGGACGCGTTCAGTGAGTTATCAGCCAATAGTATGTGAGCGGTGCAGTCATCTGCCAATACAATGCGAGCGTATGCAGTCGTCAGCCAATAAGATGTGAGCGTGTGCAGTCGTCAGCTGATAGAATGTTAGCGATGCGAGTGTGTGCAGTTTTCGGCTAACATTGCAACCGTGTGCGGTGAATTACGGTGTTTGTTTGTTTGATTTGCTGACAATTACGCCTTCTTTGACCCTTGCGCTTGCTAATCACTGTAGTACACATCTAGCCTAGTTACAGCGTTCAAAATGGCGGATCCCTATTATTGATTCTCCTCTAAATTTTTCTTACTGATTAATACATTTTATAAATTTCCTTTGAGCGAATTAAGTTCATGCATGCCAAAAATGTCGTGAAATTATCAGGATCTTTGTGTTCTGGACATGCATACTTGATTGTATATAATGTAAGCAAAGCCCAAAAGTGATCGTATTGCTCCAGCGAATAAACGAACACAATCCTCCGACTGATGTTTAAATAAGGCTTTATTCTTGTAATGTCCTTAATACCATGAGAACTAAAAAAAGTACACACGAATTACGGTAAGATTACGCGACTGATAAAATAATTTGTCACACTCGAAAATTACAGAATTCTTACAAAAGATCCAAAAACGTTAAAGAAAGCGCTAAATACACTGCTAACAGCTATAACACTGATCTAAAATACTTTCTAAGCAAAGTTACAATAACGCGGCAAGGTCTTAAGCGAAAATGTTACGAGTGCCAAAACATGCGAATGTCACAAGTGCTAAAATATGCGATACACACGCTAAATTGAATAAACAATAACAATTACCTTGGTGCTGCCTTTAATTCACTGGAACAAGAAACAGCAATGCAACAACTTCTTAAAAAATGGTACTTGAAAACTTAGCTTGCTTGGTAGACCTTGGTTGACTTGCTTACGGCAACTGAAACTGACTAAGTCGTGATTTGCTTTTTGTTTCAAGATGTCGTGTACGGAAAGAACTTTCTGGAAATTAGCACTTACAAATATGGAATGGAAAAAACTAGAACGGTTGCTACTTCTAAAAGAGAACAAACCTTAAGGTTAAAACCTTGCTTAAATAAAGCGATTTCTAAGACAAAAAAACAAGCATAGAAAGAGCAACATTCGGTAAGAATGAAATGTAACTGAATTGTAAACAAAAAACGAAACTTCTAGCGGTAGCTACAGATCGTGTTCACTTTAAAAATTCTCTGTGATTTATTGCAAATAAGCGATTTTGATAACGCACAGACGAGGTCAAAACGTGGTAAGAACAAAGAAGTACGCTGCGAACCGCAGGCGAGTAACGTGACTGATGTTCTCACCACGTTTATACATTGTTTTGATCAGGGCGGGAAAAGGTTGAACCTTTTTCCGCCCTGGTTTTGATGTCGGTTATCCCGCACAAAATTAGAAATGTTTTTAGAAACCTTGGTAGTGATGATTTGCGCGCGCAGAACTTTGCGGCTCACTACGTCATTCGTGCGCCTGTTCTTTAATCACAAAATCCCCTAGACCAATCAGAACGTGCGTTTCACTCTGTCCATTGTGTAATCACCAATAGACAACCTGTAGTCTGTGAACAAACGTAAATTGTAAGGTGGCGGAATGGCGTCTTCCGGCACCGTCGCCTCCTCCCCCACGCCCCTCCCTTCAGTATTCCTAAACAATGCAATAGCCCAATTTCGATATATTAAAATTCAACTTAAAACAATAGACATGACATCGAGGCTTGGGGGACTAATATAAGGATTTAAATGGGTTTATTCCCTAAGCCTCGAAATGACGCCTATTGATTAAGACTGAATTTTAATATATCGAAAGTGGGCTATTGAACTATTCATCTGCATTCTACGAAAGATAGACAATGCAGCTGCGCTTTGTTCACTATTCGCCAAAAAAAAACAAACAAACAAACAAAAAACAAATCACTATTCGTAGAGAAGCAAATCGATAAAAAACAAACACTCACTCCATACACTATGAATTTATATTTGCTGAGTTCATAAAAATCGCGCCATATGCTGTAAAATTTCCATCTCAACCAGAGTGGTATACATTTCGAAAGTTTCTGATTGGTTCCTAAACTGAAATATTTACTGCTGCAGTGCTTGTGTAATGACGTGACACGGCTCCTTTGATGTGCTTTGCAGGGTGAATGGTTTAAGAGAGGTCGCTTTCAGGTGCTGTTCGACGCCAGTTCTAACCTGTGGTTTGAGTGTGTAGTGAAGCTTGACCAAGGAGGGGATGGCCGGGAAGGAGCACTACTTTGTTACTACGAGAAAAACTCTGTTTACGAAGAAATGAAGATTCCTTTACTCGACATCACCTGCATTTGCGTCATCCACAAAATGTCTCGTAATCACTGTTTTGCAATTCATACGCCTCTCAGAACTCAGGAACGAAACCCGCTGGTGATTCACGCAGGAAGTGAAAAGGACCTTAATGACTGGGTTACGTCACTGTCAGGGGCTGTTTCACGAGTACGTAAGTGCGAGGGCCCCGCTTCACCAGGGGCCATCTGGGCGACATCCCTCTGCGGTGACGTTTTCTTTTGCGAAACACCTTTACTTGAAAGCGAGGCGCAGCCAGCTCACCTGTTTTGGCGGCAGATTGGCGGTCACATGCGTAAGGTGGAAAGCGGAACGGCGGGAGTTGTATGGGGAATTAATTTTGATGGTGTGCCATATTATTATTCTGGGGGGTATGGTGGAGGTATTTTTACCGGCTTTGATAGCAGCGTGTTTGGAATCCATCAGCAGGAGGATTGTGACTGGCATTATATTTACGAGAATCAGCGGTGGAATCCGCTGGAAGGATACTCTGATAGGTGAGTGACACATGTCAATTTTAATTTGGGTACTACGTCAATTCAAAAATTCAAATCTAAACAGGCAAGTCAGACACAATTTCAAAAGTCATTTCAATGCAGCCTTGGCTGCTAAACCAAAGAAAACAAGAGAAAGGAAGAACTTGGGTCGAATTGCGTTTTGTTGGCCAAACGACAGAAACTTGCTCCAATTTACACAAGTTTGATCTGGTCAAGCGAAGTCGCAAGTCACTTGCGTTGAGTTGTGTCTCCGCTGAACCACATCTTGGGTGAGTTGGTGGTAACAGGTCATTTCATGGTGAAAGCTTTGTTTGCTGCAGGCGTCTTCCCAGTGATCGGTGGAACTGGAGCGACGAGAGTGGAGTGTACGAGCGCACAAGAGAGGGATACACTCTACCATCCAGCCAGTGGCAATGGGCAGATGATCAATGGACTGTGGAGACCAAACCAAATATCACAGACAAGGACGGATGGCAGTATGCTATGGATTTTCCAAGGTTCGAATTTGTTTACATGGTAAAGTACAGGCCACTGCCTGTTTGCAAATGAAGTGGCAGTGAAACTTTACTTACTCATAGTGCCAGAACTCATAATTTAGTCACCTTAATGTCCAGCCAACGGTACCAAAAGAAAGAACTGAAAGGGGATATTTTCGTACAACAATGAACGTAATTGAAGACAGTACATGTTTCATGGAAGGTTTTGTCAATTATCGATCCACTGACATGGCCCTGTTGTGGTTTTAGGAATATAAAGCTCTAAGAAACTAACAAAATGCCCCAAATCCTTAAATGTTCAACAGCAATCTACTGACAAGTAAACAAAATTAATTATTTGCCTTTTAAGCTTCTTATTAAAAAAGTCATCTCACTCATGGCTCTTGTTTTGTTATCGAGAGAGCTCCACAGAGATGCTGCTTAATAACATATCGATTGCTTTGGTACTAAGAATGTCATATTTCTTGTTAAAGTGTATCAACTTTCCTACTTTGTAAAAAATTTGGTGATAGAAGCAGGAGACCATAAAAGCATTGACAAAAGCATTTAGGATAAGTTAGAGAAGGTAAAGCTTGAGAAGTGATTATAAAGATAAGGATTACCTTGTTTAAAAATACAATTGTTTTAAGGATAATTACAAGCCTGGAGATTTTAATTAGTTTGAGGATGAAGGGTAACTATCCTCAAAGCAGAACCTCATTAAGAAGCTCGTGAGACATCGGATTGAACAAATTTAGAAATAACGATCCTTCAAACAGAACATTTCAAAGTATTTTTAGCCTGTAACAATTGTCTTTGCCGTTCTAGCAATCTTGTGTCCTAGTCTAACTTAATGCTAAAACGTCCACCCCAGAGGACTTATTCATCTTACTGTCGGACGCCCTTTTCGTGTTGCTAGGCCAAACTCTGCGTCTGCGATGCGCAACGGCGCATCAGGAAAAAGCCTGAGATACATGTCGGTTACGCTATTTCAGCCGAGTCAAATACATTGAAAAATCTTGATAAGAGCCGCAAAAGAGTGCCGATGGCGAAGCTCTGTCAGCTGGGGATGTTATTGTCATCCTCTCTTGCAAAGATCTGTAATGTCCATTAGTTTACTGTGTTGTGTTCATCATTGAGCGAATGTATTATCGTTTATATAGAGGATATTACACGGCGCTGCGAAGATACGAGTTTTATTTTCGAGTGGTAAAATATTTTTTTACCACGAGAAAATGAAATTCATATCTTCAAGCCGCCGTGTAATTTTCTTTTTATTATATAGGCAAGAGTATTTTTGTACAAACAACAGTGTAAAAGCTGGAAATGACGTCATCGATATCCTCACTAGTGAGGATATAGAAAATACGCCACTCGAGTCCCGGATTTAGTTTCGTTTGAAATTTACGAGTGGTGTATTTTCCACTAAAACACTCTTGTCTGTATAATAAAAATAGATATTTCTTGTTATTTTAAGGTTTGGAGCTCGAAATGCATTTGAATGAAAATAAGCAAAACCTTCCGAAACTGGCGTTAACCAAGCCTCTAAATTGTTTCAGTTTTGATCTTGTACTGGTTATAAATATAGTGTCCTTGTTTCCGAATTTATACAAAGGAACTTGATCAATGTTGGAGTTGAAAGCTTACAAGATATTGCTGCTCCCCGCTCATCTGTGCTGTGGAGACCGAATTAGTGCTGGCCTGATAAGTTACTTTTACTTCACTTTATTTTAGGAGTTATCACCGGGAACGAGGCTGGAATGACTACGTACGGCGTAGACGCTGGAAAAGGTTTGACTTGTTTTGTGATACAGAAATCATCCCAAAGACTTGGTCAAACTAATAATGACTGTCTTAAAACTAAAGTAATCGCATGTGATCAGTCACGGCAACCCAGACAACACAATGAATCAATGAGAACTGGAGGTAGCTGCTAGTTTTTGCTGGGTTTTGTCTTGCACCTCATTGGCTGTGCGCTCTGATAATGCAAAAGTGTTCCCGCTCATAATATGCATGATATGCATTGCTCATATATACACCTATACGTTATTTTTCTTTTTACTGAAGACGAGCAAAACTCATAACAACTGGCCCGTGGATTCAAGTGACACCTCAAGTGAGACTACGTGATGTATCAATTCAGATGGACGTGCAAGATGGTTTAATAGCAGTGTGGGCTGTGGGGACAAAAGGTGACGTGTTATATCGACACGGTGTCACAGAACACTGTCCTCAGGTACACAAGTTAGCTCTTACTTTTTCTGTTGGGAAGAAAACTGCCTTTTGGCCATCATTCTTTCGTCTTGGAAAATTTAACGAGCCCACGGTTTTCGCGAGAGGCGTTGCTAGCCAACAAGACGGTTTGGATTAAAAACAAAATCCGGGGATGAGCGGGAATGAGTCAAAAACGGCACTTGCCTTCATGACTGTTGTGTCATGTTGTGTCTGTTATTTTTTTAAAGGACTGAATATGCTGCGCTTCAAAGACAAAAAAAGAAACTAGAAACTAAAGAATTCTATGAAATTAACATTTATCTGTGTTTAATTTAGGAGAAAAGTAAGGTAAAAAGGAAAAGAACGAAAAAAACGAAGAAAATTTCTGATTATAACACTTAACATACACCCGCCACAACTTGGCCAGGAATGTACTTTCCTTTTCCGCGGCCTAACAGCAAATTTAATTTCAAATTTCGACTGTAAATGAGTTTCGAAATGTGTGGCAAGAAGTTTGTTTGTGGAAACACAAAAAATATTTATACCGCCATCACGTGTTTCTTTTCCGCGGCCTAACAGTAAATTTAATTTCAAATTTCGACTGTAAATGAGTTTCGAAATGTGTGGCAAGAAGTTTGTTTGTGGAAACACAAAAAATATTTATACCGCCATCACGTCAAACCATACTGTATTAAAGAGCTAACCAAAAGTAATTTTAATCTGTTGAAATTAAAAGGGAAATATTAAGGTGTTACCAGATGTTGTTATTGAATTCGGTATTAAAATGGGGAAATAGAATTTTGGAATAGTTAGTTGTATTTTTCTCATAAGTTGATGATTTGAGAATAAGTCCTCCTTTCTTGAGAATAAGTCCTCCTCTGAGAATAAATCCTCCTTCCATAGGTGGGGCTGGATTAACAGGTATACACAAGGTATCCTGCCACAACTGATGTCTCCCAAATGGATCTAGAATAAAAGGCAGCCTATAACTATTCATCTTATTTGCAAAACAGTATTCTGCAAACATTTTTGGGGGGGTTTAGATGGGACTACACTAAGCCTTAGAAACGATTGACAGTAAGATGCTTATCAGCTAGCATTAAGATTACGTAATTAATAATGAAGAAGATAAAAATCAACGGCACTTTTGCATGACAATAGGTTTAAGAATGTGAGATGACAGGTGCAATTGATGCGGTGTGATTATTCTTATAGAAGTTTTGAATTGAGCTTTTTGCTGTCTAAGATATTGTGATGCCTGCTACTTAGGAATGGAAGCATTCGATACACACTAACCACAAATGGTTTTAGAGGGAAGAAGTGAGGTGATGTACACTTGTTTCCCATAGCGCACTGTCACGTGGCTCTTAGCCAGTAAACTGCTGTTTGCCCCGTTACCGCCGACCTTATCACACTCTTGAGCCTCCCTGTTTTGAAACGGTTTTTTTTTGTAGTGACAGCACCACCACCACTAAAGTTTACCCAGATAAAACGCAAATAAACCTTTCAAAAGTTATTGCAGATATTTTCTACGGTTCTTTTGTTTGAGATGACGTTTGAAAAAGAAAGAATCCGGTTTTGCATTATTTCAACTTGTTTTGGTTGGGTAGATAATCTCAGTTTGAATTATTAAGGTGCTTTTCAAAAGACGTTTGTTTGTCGCTTTAACTTGGCAAATTTGCATGTTATAAAGATATTATAAGATATTACAAGAAGTGATTGAGTCGTATTTCTATTAAAGACACATCATACAGGATTTAGGTGACAGGTTTGATGTAACTTGCCAGATGTCGTGTCTCATAAAAACAATACAAGATTCAAAGGAGGCGCAAAACAGAGGGCTCTAAGTATTTTACGGACAGAGGATTAATTCTCTGGCGAAGCTTAAGTGTTATCTCAAGTTTGATGAGCAATGGCGAACTACACGATCACTCATAAGACCGAACCACCCGTTCACGGGGACCAGTGTCCTAACTCAGAAGAACTTTCAAAGCGCTCATCATTTTTCGTTGCTTCCCTTGTTTTTGTGTTAAGTGTGAACATGTTCTTGATTTTTGCTGCTGTTGTGGGAAATCTTCTGATTGTGTGGGTCCTTCGCGGTGTAACCTCAATTCATCCGTCATCGCGAGCACTATTCTACTCGTTAGCGGCCAGCGATCTTTGTGTCGGCTTCATCGTTCAACCATTCAATGTCTTGTACATGATATCCACCTTAACAGGCAATGCGGCTCTTTGCTCAAGCACACTGCCTTATTTTGATGTTTTGGGGTTTGCCATGTGCGGGATTTCCCTGTTAACCGCTTCAGAGATTAGTATTGATAGACTGTTGGCGCTTCGTTTGAAGTTCAGATACAGACAAGTGGTTTCTTTTAGCCGTGCGTTCTGTGTTGTCGTAGTAACGTGGCTCGCGAGCTTCACGGCTGGATTAACAAGCTTGTGGAACAGGAGCGCATTCACTGTCATACAAATAGTAGGCGTATTTCTCAGCATTGCTGTTTCATCCTTCAGCTACGCATGGATTCATATTATTCTTAGTCAGCGAGGGAAACAACGACAAGAGAGACAGCTGGCGTGGGATGAGCCTATGCAGAGCGTCAGTAGAGAGAGCAGTGGTTTTTGCAGCGTGCGATATAAGAAAACAGTGGCCACTGCTCAGTGGGTGTACTGTGCTTTACTGCTGTGTTCTTTGCCTTACATGATTGTGGCGGCGCTTTGGGCAGTATACAGTGGAAGTGGAGTGATTCTTATTTGTCACGCTTTTGCCATTACGCTGCTGTATTTTAACTCAGCGCTGAACCCTGTGTTATACTGTTGGAAGATAAGAGAAGTGAGGAATGAAGTGAAAGCAATATTCAATCGCGTTGGCTGCAATTGGTAGAGATTAAGATTCACATCAAAACTTGATAGATTAAGTTAGGAAATTTTCCACTGTGTCCCGCTTAATCAAGGGGTCGGTAAAAGCTTCCACAAGTGGTAGTCTGGTGTTACGTAATATTTTGAAGTCCTTCTTCTTTCCAAACCATTGTTATATCGCGAAATTTTTGCAGAAATTTTTGCAGACTGGTATTTTCTCAAGGGAATTAATGTTATCCAGGTCAGTGAACTGTTTTTTAAGAGGTTATAGTTATAGAAAAAGCAACAGCTGGATTTAACAAGGTATTTTCTTCTTTTAAAACGTCCCAATGCAGAAATCCAAGTATAAATACAAAGACTTCAGATTCAATTCGTACGACGATCTGAAATTTGCCATCTACCTATTCGCTGTTTCTTTCGCAGAGGTAAATTCAAATTATTTACAGTGTTTACAGAGCAGGGGCCTTGCGAGAACATTCGACGCAAATACCAGCGCACATTGAGGGCTTCCTGTCTGGTCGGTGAGCCAATCAAATGCGCCCATTTTTCCCCTTTTGGAAGTATGATTGATGGGCTGAGTCCCTCCGCCTCAGCCTCGGCTTTTAAGATCGCCCCAGAACGAGAACGAGGCTTTCTAACCGACTTCTATAACGTTTCAGGAAATACAGAAACTGGTCAAACTGGCTCAGTTTTGCAGGGAGTTACACCGTGGTCCTTATATTTTACAAAGCTTTATAAAATAGAGTTTGTTATATAAGGCACCCCGGCTATTTTTATGTTTATTCCACTCTACTCTTTAGTCGAAGATAAATAAAATGGGTTTCAGTGAACTCCTTTGTTGCTTATATATTTAACGCTGGTGTTGTTAGGACCATTCATGCTCACGAAAAACTGTAATAACATCATGCCTGCAGATAATGAAAGGTTGAATCCTGCCATTACAAATCATTGCGCCTGGTTCGAGGAGATGGTATAAGTGTACGCTGAGACTTTTAGTGTGCTTTGACCATTAAGTAGTGATTTTGACTGTTTTCAGGGTACTGCCTGGGAGCACATATTAACAGACCTGCCGTTTATCAGTATCTCAGTTGGGTGTAAGCGGCGAGTCTGGGCAATAGCTGAGAATGGAACTGCCTATTTTAGGGCTGGATTCGGAGAAAAACACATTACAGGTACAGTACGCTACTGAACGCAGACCGAAAAGACAGCTGGGACTCTCACTTATCAGTCTTATTGTCCTTAACCCTGGAATTCTCATGCATGTGTTTAGCTATATCAAACACACATTCTGATGATGAGAAGAAAGAACATATCAACTGCCAGTGGTTGCTTTTGTGAACTAACTACTGTTTAAGCCATTAACTCCCGTGCCGGCCAAAACCGCCGTGAGGAACCACGGTCTTTGTAGGTTTGTGACGTCATCACTTTAAGTGACAGCAGATGTTTTTGATAACCAACTGATGCGCCAAGCAAAATTCTAGCAATATTGGTGCTTAAACTACAGCGACTGATCAGATAAACTTGTCCAGGGCTAGACACAGAAAAATGAGAAAACTTTCCTTGTGAAATAAATCAAAGCAACATTTGGCCTTGGCACTGGTTGTTAAAAAAAAAGGAAAAAAAAAAGAATTGAGAACTAAAAACAACGGGACTGAGCTCTGAAACCCAAAAAGTTGGTCTGGTGAAATTGGAATTTGGTGCGGTGGCATAAATCTACCCTCATTTCCTCTTTAATTGCTGTACAGGAAATAGATGGTTCCACATCAGTGAGAGGCCTCCACATTTATTCCAAGTATCTGCTGGAGGGACATCAGTGTGGGCTCGTGAAAAAAATGGTGAGATATGATGGCGAGTATTAAAGTTGTTCATTAAACTCGAAAGCGACATAAGAAGTACTGTCTGTTTAACTTCTTACCTAGGTACATGCTGGTACCGAGAGCACATCACCGATTCTTACCCAGAAGGCACCGCGTGGCAGTCCCAGCCGTTCAATGTGACCTCACTCTCAGTGGGTCCCGACAACCAGGTATAAATGGTCAGCTTCGCCACTTTGCTTTGTAATTAAAAGTGGCCGAATACACCTTCCTGGGAAGTTGTAGTTTTCAACACGAAGTGTATGACGAAAATGGGGTTTTAATTAGTTCCTAAATTTCCACGGGTTCGAGAAAGCGGAGGTAAATTTCTTCCGTGGGAGGCAAGAATTGGTTCGAAATATCGGGACAATTGAAAAATTGAGGTTTCGAAAAATCGGCGGTAAAATAACAGTGTTTGACCCAAGCAAATTCAAGGGAAACGTGCCATGGTTTGAAAAATCGAGATTCCACTTTATATGAGGTGGGTAGAGTGCTGCATGTTATTCCATTCACAAGCTTCTTTATTTTGGCCTTTTTCGGATTGTCTCGTGTCTTCAGCTGATAAGTCCGCACTTTTCCGCACGGAGGAAAGTATCTTTTGTCAGTTGGAGAAAACGGCTTGCGAATGTAGGTAAGGAACAAGGAAAGGAAGGCAGTTGTCAAAATGCCAATGTAGAACGATCATCAGGAAGTGGACGGGCGCATTCAGTTTGTTAACGAGCTGGTTGTGTTGTGTTTTTCTCGAGGCTTGGATGATCAACAGGAACTCCATTGAACGGCGTTATAAAGTGACATCTGGGGACCCACTAGGGAGGGGTTGGGAAATAGTATTATCGGTAAGTAGTTCACTGTTCTCAGCTTTACATTTCGTTTCACTACTACGTACATTTCTAACGGTTTCCAAGTTACAGCAATTGATATGGTATTAGTAATAAATATGCACGCTAACAAACATATTGTGTTGTTCGCCTTGAAAAAAAAGCAGAGTTTACGCCGTACTTTGGTTGGCAAAGTAGGTAAGTTATAACCAAAAAGTCCTCGTTAGCCTTGCGCTTATATATGAGATATTACCAGTCACTGGCGTGTGATATTTCTGAGCAGCTGAAAAAGACAGTACGGAGAAAAGGAAAGACAGCTAGAACTGTACTAGCGAAGGCTCGTCCATAGCCATTTTCGCTTAAGGAGAAATCGATATTAATTAAACTACTAAAGATTGTGAAATATTTTTGGTGATACTGTTCCACACGCTGATCTATCGCACTTGTCCAGTGTCATGTGTTTTTATGTCGTCGTGGTTCGTTGTGTTGGTGTGACTGTGGGTTGTTGTCTTGGTAGGACTGTTGGCGTTGGATCAGCGTCAGAGCAGTTAGTGGAGATGATGAACATGTAGACGAGGCAGAAGATGTTGTCAAAGAAGTTCCTGCGATGGAGGCTACTAGTTTGCTAACTAAACTGGACCTCAGTGACGTAGATATCTACAGCATGTACGGTCAGAATGACGCGGTCCTGGAAACGCCAGGCAGTGAATTAGACGAAGATGATTGTTTTAACGAAACAAAGCAAGAGCGTGAAAACAGCAAGACAACGTAAATTGCAACGCTGTAATTATGGGTTAGCGTTCTGTGTTGATCTTGAAGCAACCAAGTGAAAGGGGGAGGGGAGGGACAATCGAAAACCTGTATCAATAATATAATGAAGTCACAACCAAGGAAATGTCTCCCTTTTTGCTCACCATTCCTCAAATGACAATGACAATTAGGCATGGTGCATGAGTTTAATTGTCCTTCATGTAGGTATTTTTGTTTCCTGCGAACGCAGACGTATTTCCGGCTGTTGTTTCTTTCAGCGGAGAGAAACGACAGCCGAAAGAAACGTTCTGCGTTCGCAGGCTAGTATTTTTGTTGTGAATGGAGTTACGTCCCAGTTAGCACTGAGGCTGTCTAATTTAAGAGTAAACTCCAACGAGTTAAGTCGCGAAGAAAGTAATTTTCAACTTCACTGATTGCCGAAGAAACACAGTAGCGCATGCTCAAACTTCGAGAGATGCACAATTGGCCCCAGTATCCCTTTTTACTAGGCACACGTGAAGTGTCGTTTTAGACATGCTTAGACCCTCATAGAAAAAAAATGACATAAAAGGAATATCGAGACTTTACGTGTTCATTTAAGGTTATGAACCGTGTTAAGCTTGGTGTTAGCCAACTCGTTTTGTTTGGATTTTTGGCAGTAAACCAGGATTTTGTAAACATTGTCATTCCTAGTATTTTTGGAACATTTTTCTGAAAATTCCCTTTACATTTAACTGCCAGATTAGAGCAATCTGCGAGACTTATTCAGTTCATTAACTGATGTTAGGCAAAGAAAAACTTGAAAGTAGATCTGTCTATTTTACTAAAAATAACGAATGTACATATGTACATGGCAGGATAATTTCAATGATGGTTAACGGAAGAGTCAAATATTTGCGAGACTAAATAATTTTGTTTAGGATTTGTAGGTATTTTTCGATTTTGTATTCAGTGGAAGGAAAAGCTAGTAATGTCCATCGATATGCATTTTGCAATATCGACATTTTCTCTAGCTTTCAAATTGTATACCACTTTACACAAAGTGTAATACATCTATAGAATGCTATTAAGACAGTATTGAATAGAAAAATGTTGTTTTCCTTCTAAAACCGGTACATGTGTCAACACACAAATTCTCCTTACTGGTTCCCATACAATTGTTTTAGTGCTGCATGTGGCTGTTTTCAAGCCTCTCTTCTTGGGATCTCCGTAATGACAGGATCTGTAAGACTTTATTTACCGTTCAATTGGCATTATCTGACTATCGTAACGAAAGCCCCAGGTCGTAAACGAAAGCCCATCATCTTGCAGTCTTCGGTTATTTGTTATTGTGGGAAGATGCTTGTTCCTGGTGAAGTCTTCTGCGGTAGCGGCTTGATACTCTTTGTAATTGCAACTTTCATGTCCTTGGAGTTCGATATTTTAACTTCTTTATGCGCTCTCGTGCATCGATTCCGAGTTATCTGCACAGATGCCTTCGCGATTTGATTTCTCGGGGATTCCTAGTTCCATACTTATTTCGAATAGAACACGCGGCAAAAATTGTCAACTGTGTTTATAATTTTCTTTTGCGCTATTGTGGCACATTCATTAAGAAATCGATCCTCTCAAGTATGAAAATCAGCTGTCGTTTGGCAAGCCGTCACTACCAAAAGCCTATCGACTTGTAAATACCCCAACAAACTAGCGACTTCTCGCTAGCTAGCGAGTTCACTAGCGAGAAATTGAAAACTCGCTAGCTAGCGAGTTCACTAGCGAGAAAATGAAAACTTGCTAGCGAGAACTCGCTAGTTAGCAAGTTCTCTAGCGAGAAAATGATTCGCTAGCAAAAACTGAAACTTTTCTAAAGCAACTCAACCATAACTTTCCAGAACTCGACCGTACATTTCTAAAACTGACCATATAATTTTTGTAACTCGACCATACATTTCCAAAACTGACCATACAATTTCTCTAACTCGAACTCTCTAACTCTCTAACTCTCGGTACAAGTCGATAGGCTTTTGGCAATGACGGCTTAGTCGTGTTTGTTTAAATTTTGCTTCGCTTGTATTGGTTAGATATTTGATACCTTGACAGTTAAGACTTGACGTCACCTCGCAGGGGCGGAATTCAAAATTCAATGGCTTTCGTGCAGGCTCACTTTTCCTTGGCCCATTCCTCTCGCCAGCTCGCCGGCTCGCAGGTGGCGGCTGCCAAGATTGTCGCGCGCAAATTCCCGAAACAAGTGAGCCTGCTCGCAGGCTACTCAAGTAAGCCAAGCAACTCAAGTAAGCCAAGCAACTCAAGTAGGGCAAGCAACTCAAGTAAGCCAAGCAACTCAAGTAAGCCAACCAATACAAGTAAGCCAAGCAACTCAAGTAAGCCAAGCAACTCAAGTAAGCCAAGCAACTCAAGTAAGCCAAGCAACCCAAGTAGGGCAAGCAACTCAAGTAAGCCAAGCAACTCAAGTAAGCCAAGCAACTCAAGCAGGCCAAGCAACTCAAGCAGGCCAAGCAACTCAAGTAGGGCAAGCAACACAAGCAGGCCAAGCAATTCAAGTAAGCCAAGCAAGTAAAGTAATTAAAGTAAATAATTTGGTAGAGCACAGGTAGCCCAAGCTCACCATGAGAGGAGCGCATATATTAGCCTGTTCTTTTTTGCATATGTTATGAGTCGGCAAAATATAAGAATTTGTATGGAAAATGCAACTAAGACGCTTTAAATGCCATGAATGCGAAATAATTCACAATATAAATGGTTCACCTTGTTTCTGTGTTGTATTAATTGCTATTTAATGGCCTTTTAGGGTGATTTGAAGCGTTTTGAGCGAGAATAAGCGTCCTTGACTATTTGCCCCTAACACTTAATAAGCGAAGCGAAAGGTAAGAGACTTGCACAATAGGCACTCAGGACAAAAATATCCCGTGTGTGGGAGGTGTATTTGAAAAATTACGTTCGAAGTTTGAAAATCGAACGTGAAGCGTGCAACCTGCAGAACTTGTGATTTACGCCAGTTTTAGCGTCAAGGCGTTACCGGGAAAAACCGCACGTGGTTAAAGGCCCAGTAATACGGGCAACATTTTCTTGCAACTTGTCGTGCAACAATGTTGCCGTTGCAAGTTGAGATTGTTTGTTGCGCGTATTACCACCTTCTCGCGCAACAGATTTTCATGTTGCAGAAAGTAGATGTCGCTTTTACTTTCTGCAACACAAAAATTTGTTGCCCGAGAAGGTGGTAATACGTGCAACAAACAATCTCAACTTGCAACGCAACATTGTTGCGCGAGAAGTTGCACGAAAATGTTGCCCGTATTACTGGGCCTTTACTTTTATAATTTTATCTTGAACACGAAAAAGCTAAACAGAGGTCTTTTTTTTTCACCCTCTGATAGTATTGAAGGTTGATATTCGAAATGTCACTATGTGTAGCACGTAAGTAATTTTGAACTTTTTTTCTGGAATTATCAGCAAGATATTTTTTAAACTATTAACAGTAAAAGTAATCGGCCGTTTCGACCACGCTTCACGTGCGACTTTCAAATTTTGCAAGTAATTTGTCAAATACACTACCCACACACGGGATATTTTTGTCCTGAGCGCCTATTGTGCAAGTCTTCCACTGAAAAGAGATCAGAAATTTGCATTCGCGAACAGTTCGTCACACGGATGGTTCGATATGGTGGAGAGATTGAAAATTGCGATTTTGATAAGGAAAAGGACGCGAATGTTGGACTTTTTGGTATGGCTTTTTTTGTTACGATATAAAGCTGTTGGTGTCTTGAAGAATTTTGGAGAGAGGTGCCAAAATTCGAGATTTACAGCAAATAAATAACTTTGAATCGGTCACGTGACGGCTTACAGTGTGTTACCTTTAGCTTCGCTTATTACGTGTTAGGTGCAAATAATCAAGGACGCTTATTCTCGCTCAAAACGCTTCAAATCACCCTAAAAGGCCATTAAATAGCAATTAATACAACACAGAAACAAGATGAACCATTTATATTATGAATTATTTCGCATTTGTGACATTTAAGTCTTAGTTACATTTTCCATGCAAATTCTTATATTTTGCCGACTCATAATATATGCAATAAAGAACAGGCTAATATATGCGCTCCTCTCATGGTGAGCTTGGGCGACCTGTGGGTAGAGTACAGCATAATGCCCCGGCAGACGGCCCCGGCAGACTACAATGTATCCGGTACACTATAATGTATCATATATGAAGTATCCACCGAAAGTCGTTCTTTGTCCGCTGACTGCTGAGCGCTCTCTTACTGCAGGCTCGCTTAACTAAAGCAATGTGGCGGCTTTAGTGAGTGTACGATTTACAAACATTTGTCTCCTTTTGAGACGGTTCTCACATTCTAACGTGTTCCTTGATAATTCAAACTCCTGCTTTAATGTTTTGTGTAAAAGGAAGCTTCAAAACCCTAGAGGCATGTTTGTTTTATCACCACTGAACTTGGGTTGTGCACGTTGCCATGTTAAAAGTAATATTGTCAAGATGGAATCAGCTGGATCAACAGACTTTCTCGTTCCAGAGGACAAACGAGTGCTTTATCGCTTTAAATGGATCAAACAGTTGCGCTTTATCTCTAGAGTTAAAATCTTGCACGTGGCAGTCATGACTAGTCTGACATGGCCGATGAGTTATTGGTATTCCAGTGGACTGGTATCTTTTCCTACTCTCATTTGTGCCATAGCAGGGGCCGCAGGCACAACAGCCGGCTTAGTTGCGTTAAGTTATTTTTTCCGTCGTGTTGTTGGGGAAGTTTCAATAGACGAGTCCACGAAAAAGGTAACAATTTCAAGCTTGACATTTTGGGGAAATCGACGCAACAGAACTTTTCCTCCTACCAGCGTAGTTCCACTCAGCGATTCTGGAGTTGACATGAAGCACACGTTTCACAGGTTAGAGTTGTATGGTTCCAAGGATGTTTATCTTGTGAACTTGCGGCATTGTAAGATTTATGACGAAACGTTTTTTAATGTTTTTGGGCTACCCATTGATCAAACTGACCCAAAAACATTTTCAGTGGCTTCCAAAAAATAATTTCGTCACAAATTTAGTGACATGATTGATACTACACAAGCTTAAGGTGATATTACATGGGACGATTCACAAATTGTGACGATTTTTAGTGCAACTTGTTTTCAATTTTTAATGTATGTTACACGAGACCATTGTTAGCGAAATGTCATGCAAAATCTGTTGGCAACAGATGTGTTACATGGGAGGATTTTTAACACAGATAATAGGGTTCTGGGAAGGCGTTGCACAAAAAAGTGATGAGAGCTATGTTACACGAAACAACTTGAGCCAAATTTATGATTTGGCTTTGCATGTTTTTGAAGCTGGTTCAAAACTGTGCAGAAAACTGTGCAGAAAATCATTCGCGTACCCATGTTACACGGCATCAACTTTTTGCACAATATTGTTGCGCTAAAAATCATTGTTGCGAATCGTCTCGTGTAACGCCACTTTTAACTTTGTTATATATTAATTTGCTGTTATTGAGACAACTGGCAAAGAGGAAATGGTATTTCAGGTTCTATAAATTGAGAGAAAACAAACTTGCATGTTTACAGACTGAGCAGTTTTTACAGCACTATGTGCTAAAGTGTGACCACTTCTAATTTATTTGCACTCTTTTGTGTGTCTTCCATCCAATCAGGAAACAAACTCAAGTTCCTCTTTGTCTTGATTTGATTTCCTGGAAGGCATCCTCAAATGTTGACTGAATAGTCACTTGCATGGACCGAAGCAAGTTTTACAATAATAGAAGTGGTCACACTTTTGCATGTCATGTTGTAAGACACAAGACAAGAGGCGGACAGGGATAACCCTGAAGTGCTGTAAGACACCGGACTAGAGGTGGATTGAGATAACTCTCTGTAGTGATTTGAGTAACTTCAGCCTGGAAAAGTCACAACCCATCGACATTGGTGCAGTGCTTGTAGCCTCTGGGCCCATTTTAAAGGGCAAGGCTTAATTGTTGTTGCACTATCACCTTTTGTAGAGAGGAAACAAAAGCTGCAGGTTGTACCACAGAGGAAAACTGTTCATTGCTGTTTGTTATTGATTATTAATTATTGGGCATTTCCCATGATCAAATTGTTTTTCAATTGCCTTTTAGATCAGTTTTTACACTAATCAACATATAGCAATCCTTTATTGTATCATTTGATATGAATTATTACTGGTATATTGATTATCAATCTATGTAAACAAGTACAACAATACTATAAATAGTTGAATCTGGGAGCCGCCTTCCTCAAGAGTGCTTGTTTATTCAGATTCTTTCTGTCATTTACACCTTGTATAGCACTGGAACATGGCTTCAATTATAAGTAAAAGATAAGTTTCAATAAACATTCTTATTGAAGTGATAACTTTGGTGATAAAGTCTGCATGTAATTATTAGATGAATGTTCATACAACAATTTAAAAACTAACTGCTTTGAGTCTTTGTTGTAGATGGCAAACCTCTTTATTCAGTCAGCTCTTGACATCTTGCTTCTTCCTGTACTTCCTTCAGTTGAAATGTTATCAGTGGTGGAACCCGACCTGCTTAAAACAAGGGGGAGCTGGAAAATGGGGTGGGGTTGGAATGGAAAAAAATCACCCCTTTGGAGGTGGTGTTTCCGCCATTGGGTTACTAACCATTTCTTTGCTCTTGTGTTCAGAATTCACTGAAGGTTTGTCTTCCTTTAAACTTTTTTCATAGACACTGCACAAAGAGCAACTTCAGCTGATTTGCCCCTAAAGTGAGTCCACAGAATAAATACTAACCTACTAGAATATAAACATCTACGTAGAAAAACATCTGTGCATTTCCTTCACCATTTACTGACCAAGAGTGAATCAGGACTGGCAAAAACTCGGGTCTGCCCACAATGGTGGAATTCTCTGAAATATACATGTAGTGGGTAATGCTCTTTAAATAAGCAAATTGTTTCTGAAATTTCTTTGATTTTTTACCCCGAAAATGATATGGTTGTCAGCCAGCGTAGATAAATGATTGATGAATGTGTGGAAAATTAACGAGTTAAAGTGAAAAAATTAGAGTTTTACTGTTAAGAATAAACACGCACACTAAAAAGCAAATATTTGTTTTGCTGTCATCATTACTGTTTTCATCCAAGCAAGTGGCAAAAGGCGTTTTAAATACCTCTCCTTTCTGTAGAGAGGAGGTAACGTCATTTTTCGGAAATTCTATCCCATAATTTTGGACCTGCTTCTGAGGTATTAACAACCACATCTTTGAGGTAATAACAACCACATCTTTCATGACATGCTTCTGAGGTATTTCCTGTTTTACCAGTTGGAACGAAACTATCGAGAATTACCTTACTACTCGATGTTTTTTCTCGGTACAATCAAGACTTGGCTGAAGAAAAAACTAAAACGCTAGCAATTCGACATGCGGGCTCTGGAAACCGCACTGGGTAAATGGTAAGATCCACTCCATCCGCTGACCACCGAGTGACGAAGGAACTAACTTCTGCCTATTAATAACATTCTGACGGCACGATAAAGAGGCTCGGTCATTGTCATGGGACGTTTCGTGGATATGAGTTGAGCGGGAAATATTTATCATTCTCCGTCGGTCAGTCTTCCTGTTTACTGCCTTATATAGGGAATTCGTTTCCGCATTTTTTTGTTTGGCGACATCTTAAGTGTGGTTTTTACTACAGCTTTTGATGCTTGTTTCAGTTTACATCCTACGCGTAATCAACCTTGTGACAGTATCTAGGTAAACGTTCTGTCAGGACTCATTGTTATCTGATGACTGATTTTAAGTAAACTATTTCACATTGAATTTCTCGTGGTAGTGGGGTAAGAAATCGGTAATTTTCTAAACATTATGCATTTGATCAGTCCAACCCCTGCTGTCACTTCTTCGCGAGGAACAATTTTTCTTCAAGAAAGCTCGCTTACAGTACCTAAAAGACAATTGTTTATCAAATTTTTGTGTTCCGGGAGTGGATTTATTTTAAATAAGTTTCCCAAGAAAGTAAAACAGCTAACAGGCGCGTGAAAGATTCCTCCTCCTGCGTGCATCCACAACTCTATAGCCAGCACGCTAAGCGTGAACCAGTTCTTAAATTCATACTAAATTCACTTATAATTACTGGATAGACTAAAGAGGCACTATCACCTATTTTTAGGATTACTTTAAAAAGCTGAAAGGCATATTGCAATCCGACGAAACCAAAAATACTGGTCCAGGGGACCGTTTCTCGAAACTCCCGATAACTTTCCGAGCCCGAAAACTATGTTAGGTGCACAATATTCTTCATTAGTTATACAATTTTTATTGATTTTGAAAGCGAAATTTTAATCTTTATAATTTCATGAAGCAAATCGCTAAGTTTGCGCCAATAGTTACCATTAGCTGATAAATAAATGAGCTCGAAAAAATACTTACCGGGCCCGGAAAGTTATCGGGATTTCAAGTACTCTACCGGGATTTTCAAGTACTCTACCAGGATTTTCAAGTACTCTACCGGGATTTTCAAGTACTCTACCGGGATTTTCAAGTACTCTACCGGGATTTTCAAGTACTCTACCGGGATTTTCAAGTACTCTATCGGGATTTTCAAGTACTCTACCGGGATTTTCAAGTACTCTATCGGGATTTTCAAGTACTCTATCGGGATTTTCAAGTACTCTACCTCTCTGAGACTATAATTAAGTGTGCTTGGCTGCGGGTCCATAGGATGGAAATGGATTGCAACGTAAAAACATTGGGCTAATAATGTTTTCAAGTTTCTCCTTTGTTTCTTGAGAAAATCATTCGATTTCCTTCTCTTGATGTTTTAGGAGTATTCCGTGTACGAGAAAGAGTATTTAATTTAAATTTCGGCACATTTTTCACAAAAAAGTGAAAATCGCCGTAACAGAGTCCCTTTAAAATCAATGAAAAAAACAATACTTTCATGTATAGCTGTCATTAATGAATCTGTTCAATCAATCCAGGAAACCACGAGTTCATTTTTATTGTTTTTGGAGTCCTTCTATTGTATTAAAAATTAATTGAATATATTGGAATTCGGCTATTTACCAACAATAACCAAGAACAACTGCAACAATTAACAAAATGACTGTCTATTTCAACATTGAAAGCGAAGTAGTAATTAGGAAAATAGCAACAACTTACAGATCGGCTTAAAGAAACTTTAAAAATGGATTTTCACGGCCCAAGTTTGGAGACAAACTGCTTCAGGATCAAGATTGATGTACAAAGTGCAAAACAGTAAAAATGACCCAGCAAAGAAACAACAGTGACAGATCACATTTTTTGTTTGAAGCACCTACTCTCAGTTCTCTGTTCTCTACACTTGGGTATAATTGATTGTGGATGGTAGCTAAGGCCATCCCCACAGTTTAGCATGACTAGTCATGGACCAAGACCAGTCATGGACCAGTCATGCATTGAACGTTCTTGCAGCCAACTGAAAAGAGAACTGGGCCGCGCAAACTCTTAAAGCTCTGTCGACAAGAATTAGTACATTATAACGGATTGCATGTACGTCGATTTGTTTTCGCTTGTTATTTTTTGTGAATAGCTATTCTGAAAAAAAAAACAGAACATAACAAAAAACGATGTAAACTGCATTTATCCGAAATTTGACGAACGCATTCGCAAAGTCATATTTAACAATTATTCTACGAGGGCGCGCTGGATATCGAATGATAGATAACCAACGAGGCGCGTAGTGCCGAGTTGGTTATAATCATTTGATATCCAGCAAGCCCGAGTAGAATAATTGTTTTATTAAAAACTTAACCACTATTAAAAAAAAAATCAGAAAGAACGGGAAAAATGAGAAAAGAAATTTAAGCGGAACAAGAATCGATCACATGACTGAACGAAAAAGGCGCCAAAACCTTGCGAAGTGTTGCACCGTTTCATTGCAAAGCTGAATGAATCAATGAAAACTGCTCGAAAGTGAACAAAGTAGCACACGTTTTGGAAAAAAATCTTCTAATTATTGGCTCTGAAATATGGTACATGTTTGATTTTTCCTGAACATTGTTGTAATCATCGTTCAAAGCGGATTGAAGCTGTACAATTTCACCATATAGCTGCTGGAGTTGAAACTGAACAAGTTTGTAATCTGTTCGCACAACGGAGCCATCATGTGCGTGTTTGATGGAACTGAAGACAGAACAAATTTGAACAGTTGAACTTGAAAAGGTATTTTCTATGCAGCTCAGAAGCAAGATTACTGTAGCGAGGAACATTAGAATTCACCATCATAGTTTGTTAAACGCAAAGCGCAAAATGCAGTTGTTCTCGGTTTAGAGGTTGCGGACGGAATGGTAAAAACAACATTCAAACAACTGGAAAAGCGATTCAACTCCGTTTACATGGCATCCAATTTCTATCTGAGCATTTGGACCTGTTGGAACACAGAGCTACAACAAGTGCAGGTAAACCAGTGTCCTGATTTTGCATGTTCAGGCCGAAGAACAATCTCGCCCTTCCTTCCTTCTTGGTAGTTTGCAGCTGTATTTTTTTAGCACTTCATGATTTTCGCACCGACTCGCCATGAATGTGTGATAGTTTTTATTAAACGCTCCAGCCCCATTTCATTGTGTTTTATTTTATGTCTTGTCTTGATATTTTGAAGTGGAAATCCTTTCTGATAATACCTACCGTTTGCTCAATTTCAATGATCGACGTGACGATCGATGAAAGAAATTAATTGTAAACACAACGCTTAATGCTTAAATTTCTATTTCTGCACAGTTTCTTCAAACAATTTTGACTTGTGTTAGACGACGCTGTTGGTGATGCTTGTTGGTGACGTTGTTGCAATTTCTGCTTAATTTAAATTTGCTGGCAAGTGATTTTTCTCGTCCATTTTTCTCGCCGGGTTGCTCGCGAGGAAAAAACTTTCAGCTCATTTGTTCATTTTGTTGTTGAGTGTTCATTGACCATATTTGGTCGGAGCAGGTATATGAGCTGATAGCCCAGCTCCGTTGAGCCAATCAAAATGCTAGAAATCCAATATACCCAGTCCAGTTTTTAATAACTATTATTATTCAACTGCATTCAGTAGAGTACAACTAACACCCAAAACGAGTACAAATATCCCACGGTATTTGTACTCGAGAAGACCGGTTTGACAGGTTTTCTAGAAATGCCACGTCAGGCATTAGGCTTACAAGGTGAACGATGAAAAAATGGCCGAAACGCTCGTTTTTCCCAAAGAAAACAATGAATGCTTACCAAATTTTGAGGTTTTTAACGAAAACGAGATCCTAGAGACAAGCAATGACCTAGACGGCAGTGAAATTTCTTTATTTATTGAAGAAAATCGAAACGCATTAAAATACAACAGAAAAGACGAAAACTGACCTCAAGTCCGTTAAAAAACAAGCGCCATTGAAGAAATTCCCGCCGAGGAACTTAACAATCTTTTATGTCATTTGTTTGTCAAAGTCAGGAAACAGAACCCATCTTTTCTCAGGAGCTGTCTTCAACAAATGCACAATTGTTGTCGGTCAGAAATCTCCACCGCTATCTCTTCCAAAATGACGCGTGGTTAGTGATTCGGACGAAGATGACTGAGCTTGAAGTGCTATTTAACTTTGCTTGACTTGACTTTCGAGTTCTGTTTGTTCTGTCGAGTTCTTTCTTTTCGTAGTTTTACTCGGTGACCAAGAACATTGTTGTTCATCTAACTGTAAACCCGAAAATAATTCAGTTTTGCCTTGTTCCATCTTTGTTTTCCTTGCAAGTTTGAAATAAAATCACGACGCTTCGCTCGATTGACAGGTTTGACTCTTGTATTTTGAGCCCTACGGGCTCGCCAAAATACGGCGCGACTCGTAAAAATATCCCACGATACTACACACTAAACCGTCTAATAAGATATATATATTACTACAATAGGGATGGCGCAGTGGTGAGAGCGCTCGCCTCCCACTGATGTGGCCCAGGTTCGACTCCCAGTTCCGGCGTCATACGTGGGTGGAGTTTGTTGTTGGTTCTCGTCCTTGCTCCGAGAGGTTTTCCTCCGGGTACTCCGGTTTTCCCCTCTCCTTAAAAACCAACACTTCCAAATTCCAATTAGATCTGGAGCGCACGAACACGTCTTAAGGAACTTCCCAGCTCCTAAGTGTTTCGTGGGTAAACAAATTACATTTTTTTTTCTATGAATTGTTTTTCTGTGCTTTTTGAGACCCGATATAGCGCAACCGATGATGATTTCCCGCTGCTTTGGAGAATTAATTTCGAGTGACTAATGTCGACGCCTGAATCAACTGTCGAACTTTATTATTTAGGTTAACCCAAATAGCAATTAGGTTCTGCACATGTAAAAGTTCGACGTTTGAACTGGGCCTAATATACGGGTCTCTCAATGCAAACTGCAAGGTGCTAAGAGGAACGGCCGAGACGGAGTGCCTTAGCAGAGAATATATTGCAGCGCTTTGCTTTTAATCTGAGATCCCCGGGAGAGCTTGCAAGTGTCTCTACTCAATCACTGCAGATCCCAGTTCATGTAATGAAGATTACTAAGTATTCAAGGTTTGTAGCTTGTTTACGTAAATTTTCTTATGAGACGCTAATTAGTTGGGTCTCCTATTCATATTCGTAATCTAGCTGAATATAATTCTATGAATTAATTACGATTTTACAGTTTTAATTCTAACAGGTGTCAAGGGTTTCCGAGGTTCTAATAACATCGGGGGGTATTATAAATAATATGGTAGCAATTTTTTACGTTAAAATCTATAGACCTTTAGCTCCCATTTTGAGGTATCCGTGATCAACAGATTTTAAAAGATACAGTCCACACCTAACTCACAATGGATAGTTTAATCGAAATCCCACCCGAAGAAGACCCGGAAAATATGCCTTCAGCTACTGAAGAATTGCTGCAAATTATGGAGGATTTTGCAGACTACATTGACAAATTCATGTTTGAAATTGTCACCTTTCTGGCAGTTGTTGACTCGGCTATGGGGCTAATAAAGGATGTATTGGGGCTTTTTGGCTTCGAGGGTTGGAAAATGGCATTTTTTCCAACGTTCTCATTCATCGTGACTACCGGAGTGTTTCTTTTTGGCGCGAAAAAGAGGAAAGGCAAGCGGGACTCGGATGCGCCTGAAGGTTTGGCAGAAGCCTTTGATGCTTTTGAGGATGTCATGGAAGTTGTTGAAGATGTAGCAGAAGGACTGGAAGATATAGATCAAGAAGGCGGCGGGGACAAAGGGGATTTAGGAAATGTTCTTGGAGATGTGGTGGGAAGTAGTGTTAGTCTTCCGATTGGATCAATAGCTGGAGAAATGCAAGGAACAGGGGATGGAAATGGAAATGAAGCCGACGCAAACGCCTCGAACACCCCTGCTGATGGTAATCAAAACATTGCACGTAAAGTTATTGCGGTTGCTGTTCTTGCGGCTGGTATCATCGCTAAGCTCAAGAAAAGAAGAGGCGGAGTCCAAGAGGAAGAAAGTCCAACCAAAGAAGCTACAGGCGGAGGTGAAGGAAGCTCCAGAGATGTTGAAAAACAGGAGATAAGAATTGGGCTGGAAACACCACAGGGAAATTCACAACAAAACGAATGGCAATCCGGGAAGTCGCCCGCAATAACAGGTGCCGCAAGTCTAAACGCAGTTAACCGCAAGGCGCTTGCGTCGACCACGTGTGGGTTAAACGATTCGGTGATTATTGATTTAAATCTCGCTGACCACGGAAAGAGATTTGCGGAAGCAGACTGGCAAAATGCAGTGAAAAGTAACGTTATATCTGGTGAACGTCAGTTGAGATGGAACTCCCGTCAGCTAGCGAGAGGAGTTAAACAAGGTGCATCAGAGATAAAACGAGGCATTGAAGAAGCTTCATTTAGGGAAACAAGCATTCACACAGAGGAAAGCTCTCGGGGTATAACACATCTTGACGAAGACAATCAACATTGGGAGAAGCAGTTTATTCCAAATCCCCTTGAAATGGCATCGGGAATGGTCAAAAACACCACTGATTTGGCTGGATCGGCTGTACAAAGTGTTGATCAGCAAACTCGTAAAGGGGTTGAGGAGACTCGCAAAAAATCGGGCAGCATATTGCACATCGCAATTAGACTAGTTCGACTAATTGTTCGCGTTGTCAACAAAAAGAAAGGAGGATCGTCAACTGGGAGCCAGAAAAGTGAAGAAAGCACAGAAAAAGCCGCTTCGTCTGACGCAAAAGGATCAACGGCATCACTGGAAAGCGACTCCGTTTATTTTGATTGCCTTTCCACTACTCCACAACAAACACAGCGCTTTACACCTACGTACGCGTCATGCAAATCAATTATGTCCACGGGCACACAGACCGAACGTGAAAATATGCAACCTCAGTATCGAAGCGAGCCTCAATTTTTGTATCAAGATTCCACAGGGATGTTTTTCGATGAGCCAAGAAGATCTCCCTGGAATAGTTTGCGTAGATCCGTTCTTAGCATGCCAGATACTGCACTAATGGAAATGAGAGAAGCTGCAGACGAGGAAATGAGACTTAGAGGTAAACCAAGTGAGCAAATGAAGATGGTAGCTGAGACCATAACACTCAGACCAGCTTGGCTTAGTTCGAGAGATGACATAGCAGGAAGGATCTCCAAAGAGGTATCCCGAAACAAAGAAACTCTTCCTCACGTTGCCTCACCACATTCACGCTCGGTTGCATCTGGTCCTTCCTATGAAGGATACAAAAGAATTCCTCGCAGTCTCCATTTGGATGCCCCTGTGATTTTACATCAAGCAAGAGATTCAAAGGCGCCTAATTTGAGGGAATTCCAGGAATCTGGCACTGTATCTTTACACGAAAGTGAAAACACTCAAAATGCTCCACGTAGTTTTCAAGACGCTGAAAGGTTAGAAGCCGGTGCTAAAAATACTATCACACCTGAAAGCACTGGTCGTGGTGATCCAGCCGATCGAGATCTTGGTGAATGCCCTAGATTACGTAATGTTATCAGCAGCAGTATCCCCGAACGAGATAAAGGTCAACGCACTCCCAATGATGATTTGGTTATCGACGATGAAGGACCTGTTCTAGATGGGGAGAGGTTTGCCAAATCTGGCAGTACCGGCCGTCATGTTGTTCGGGATCGCGGTAAAGGTCCTGGAGTACACAAAGGTCAAAGCGCTCGATATGACTGGGCTATCAATGGCGAAGGACCTGATCTTGATGAAAAAAGTTATGCAAAGGTTGGAAGGTCTGGTCGAGGTGTCCGCGACCATGGTAAAAACCCAAGAGAACGTAACATTCAAAGTTCATCTTCATACGAAGGTTTAGAAGAGTATGAACATGAAGATAGAAGCCAACCTGACCTATATTCCAAAGCAAAAAGTGCATCTCAGCGTTCCACAGATTACAGGCCCAGCAATCTGAGGCGTTCAGTGTCCTATGAGCTGACAGAAGACGATTCTGTGTTCGAGCGAGAGGATCCTTACCATGACGGAGACGGAAGGTCAGAAAGGTCTGCTAGCAACAACAGGCTTGCTCCCAGAGCAAATCGCGAAAAACATCCCAGGAACACAACTCCCTCGAAATCTCGTCATCATAGTCGTTTAAAATTATTTGAACAAGATCATGATGAGGCTTCTTACTTCCCCCGGGGTAGTGAAAGGCATTCTCCAGTTACGCCAACTGAGTCCTCAGGAAGTGTAGAATCCTCACGCAACCAACGGCGATCAAACATGTCTTTGTCAAGCGTGCGCTTTGCTGACGAGGAGCCGAGTGTAGGATTTAGAAATAGAGGTGTATCCAGAAGCAGCAAAAAAAAAGAAAATTCACAGAAGTACTTGTCACAGCAATCAACAAAACAAAAAGGCCCACGTGACTCTCGTAGAAAGATCGCGTCAAACGGGCGATGGAACAGCGCCGTTTGCCTAACAGGTCATCAGAAAGACAAAATGTTGGCTTCATTGCGAGGGCCCTACATGAACGACAATTATATATCCGACGAAACAGGGTCTTCTCAAGTTCCTCAGGTTAGTCGAACAGAAATAAACAGAGGCCCATCATTTAACAGACTTGGTCGGGGGCCATCGACAATAATTCGGACACGATCGGCAAACTATCTCGGTGATGACGAGTCTAATGAACAAGAATAACAGTTTTGTTCATTTTAATAAGAGGCAAGCATGGTTAAGGTTATTTAAGGTGGCTTACTATAGTTTTCAGAAGAGGAAGAGAACATTTTTAAATCTTTAGTTTAAAGCCAACAACAGTTTTCTTTTGGGTCATTTGTTGCTAGAACTGTTGAAAGAAATGATTTTAATGGGCGGCCGTCGTGCGCATGCGCACATCGCGCCGACTCATAGAATGGATGTTTTTTGTTTTTCATTTTCGTCGTCTTCGTCGTCGTGGTCATAGTGCTTAACCCTTTTGCGCCCAGAGTTGTCATCAGACAACATTTGGAAAGAAGACAAAGAACCACTTGTGACGTCATCAATTTCTACGACAGCAGATGGTTTCTATAACCAACTAACATGGGAGGATCAGAGCTTTTCATACGTGTGTCCATTTTGAATACCGACTAAATGCTGACAGAGCTGCTGGAAAAACACATGTTCAACTATTGGTGCAAAATTTGTGGTAAAATAGGCCATTACCCCCATAATTGATCAATGTCTCATTTCCAGGTTTTTTTGAACGGTTAATACCAAACCTCTCGCAGTTGATAGAAAGGGAATAACAAGTAGAAGATAGCGCGAAGAGAAAGAGAGAAAAAAAGGAAAGGGAAAGGAGGCAGGAGAAAAATCAAAATGTATCCGCAAAAAAAGTCCAAATTTTGGCTTATGCGCAAGCGCTAAAGTGAAATATTGCCAAGCGATTGCCAAGCCCATTTCAACACAATCTCGTCCCCAGAACCCGCGCGCATTTACGGTCAGCGGGATCGAAATGCATCCTTGGTGCTGACCAAAAGGATTGCAGCCTCTGGGAACGAGATTAATTTCAACATAGAAACTGGTAGAAGATTTAGCTGAAGTGTTATTTAGCAACACAGCACCCAAGAAAAACATTTAACGGTAAAAATTACGGGTTTTTCTGGAAAAAAGTATGCGTGAAAGGGTTAAACAAAGGGACAATTTATTTGAAAACTTGTTTTCTTTTCATGAAAAGCCGACAAACTAACCCAATTCAGTCTGAAATGAGCAAAAGTTGGCATGATAAGCGATTCTAGGTATTTTGGTTTAATCACTTGACTTAGTCCTCTTGGTGTCCCGCGACCAACAGACAACTGCACATCATAGCTTGTTTTGCTAGCTTTGAATGTTCTAGACAATTTTCTCTCTTTTATTATAGTGTCCATTTTCTCGATTTAGGAAAAGAAGTCACTGGATTCCCGTGAATATCTGAATTTCGCTGCCTTCGGTGATGAGGCTAATTAAATGAAAATGGACCTTTGAACGACAATTGCATCGCTGTTATAACAATAGATTGCATGTAGCCTGCACTCGTGTCGTTAGGATCCAAATGGAGCCCTTGCCTGAAACATTTGTCGTGAATGCCTAGGGGCCGTAATTCACGATATCACGGTTTAAGAACGATTTATTTCTCCAGGTAAAGCTACAGGGTTTTCTCTCTCTCTCTCTGAAAAGCGTCTCGCTAAAACTCGTACAAAGGTTACCGATTTATACCAAGGGGAACTGTCAACAAAACAAAGTTCTCAAGTTGCTATTACGTTTATCAGCTTTCAAAACCAATCTGTCAAATACTGAACATTCTCCTCGTGAATAGTCATCTGTCATGTCTGTCACCAGTAATACGTTTACGTACATTTAATTCCTGACATACCGGAAGTTCAAACTGTCCATAACAGGTCACCGGAAACCAAGAACTACTGAAGATTTTTTTCCTTAGGAAAAGGGGAGGGGGGGGGGGTGGGGAGACTAGCGGCCGCCTGCAAATTCTTCAGAATTTCTTGTCGTGGAAAAGAAATACGAGAAGCTTAGAAAATATCAAATATAACAGACCAAGCTCAAGGAGGGGACTGGAAACTAGACTTTTTCAGGCCTTTTTTCGCAAAATCTAGCCGTAGCGGCCCTGCCTCAAACTTTCAGGATTTGGAAAGTGGCTATAAATAAACACCTGTGCAAAAGAAAATGAAAATCTGTAGGGCAGAATTTGTGCTAAGAATTACTAAAAGTTACTAAAAGTTACTAGAAGTTACTAAAAGAATTACTAAAAGACGGAATTACTAAAAGTTAGGAATTACTAAAAGTCTCATTACAGATTTTGCTAATATTTTGTCTACCAGTATAAGTAAATACTACATACAAATGGATTCTGAAATTTTCACTGTGGGTTATACGGTCAGTTTTCGGGTAGATTGGGGTAAAAAAGTCGATCTGCGATTTTTTTGCGACCTCCTTCGTAGCAAAACTGGCATGTGTACAACTAAAGCGCACGCTGAAATGATGCATATGGCGCGTGCGATAAGCATAAACAACTTCTCGAGGTTTCTGAGGATTTAAGCGGCCTTCACGTGTCAAACTTATGTTGGCCAACTCGTGCTGGCAAACTCAAATTGGTGTGGGTAAACGACACAACAACATGTTGGCAAACTGTGGGCGAAAAATAGAACTTGTCTCTATTCTCGCCAACTTTTCGCCAACAGTTTGCCAACATGTTTTTGTGTCGTTCACACACACCAATTTGAGTTTGCCAACACGAGCTGGCCAACATAAGTTTGACGTGTGAAGGCCGCTTAAATTGGTCTACTAAGTCCTTGAAATATTTGAAGAATTCTACATGCAAGAAGAAAACTGTATTAATTTTCTTTTCGTTTTTATTGCAATTGATTTCACCCAGTGTGACAGCAAAACAATGACGGTTTACAATAGGGTTTACAATATTATTTCAATAATACAGTGTGGGCTACGTAAGAATAGAACATATATTAAGGCTGGTTTCCATACGATCGCTACGATCGCTGCGATCGTTGAAAGAAACGTTTAGCAATCATTGCGATCATATGGAAACCACTCTTAGCAGTCGTTGTGAAATGCTGTGATCGCTATGATCGCTGAAGTGATCACAACGATTGCTCACAACGATTGCTCGATTGATCACAACGACATGGTCACAACGATTGCTGAACGTTTTTTCCAGCGATCACAGCGATCATATAGAACCCAGGCTTAAGGCCTCGGTCAAACGGATACATCATCTTCCAACATCGATGAATGCAAATTTGTTGCACGAATTGATTTCAATCAAACTTTGTTTAACAACATTCAACGTCATTTGATATCCTTCAGAATCACCGAACATCATTCAAATGTTTGCCCGAACGCGTTTAACTTGCCGAATTCAGCCAAGTTGAAAGTGGTTGAATGGAAATGTTGAATCCGTTTGGCTGCGGCTTTTTACACACGAGATGCTAATTACACAGACAAAAAAAGGAAAAGGTCTAAAAAACTA
>OZ034973.1:22528149-22690649 GCA_964030785.1 Siderastrea siderea | reverse complement strand
GGAGTGTGGTGCTCCGCAAAAAAATAAAGAAACAGATAAAGTAAAAATAAATAAATAAATAAATAAATAAATAATATTAAAACGACCAAGGTACTACCAGCATGCTAGATTTCGGAATAGAACCATGGTTCGGGCAATACGCGGGTGTTCCACTATTGCGTTGAGGTTTCTTTGAGCTCAAACTCCTGTGTTGCGCCTTGTTAAAAGAACCATGGTTCGGGCAATACGCGGGTGTTCCACTATTGCGTTGAGGTTTCTTTGAGCTCAAACTCCTGTGTTGCGCCTTGCTAAAATTTCATCACCTCCAAACCATCCCTGTTCATAATTTTTGACGTAACCAGGTAACAATAAATAGAATTTAAAAGCAACCACTATGGAGTTATGACGCTAAACAAGACTTGAGAAATAAATAAAGGTGAGGTACCAGTTAATATAGCTTGGACGTTTTGAACGTATGCCTCTTAAAATCCCACCTCAAACACGGACAAGGGTTGCCGACACGCTTTCCAAACCAAATGAATCCATAATACTCTTCTGTTAGGTTTGTTTCCTCAATCGTCTGACACAAGTTCGAATTGAGAGTCTCTGGAAGCATCAGTATTATAAGGCCAGCGGTTACAGCCAAGATACCAAAAATAACCATTGGAAGGGTGACGCTGAGTCCAGGTAACTGAGACTACGAGTAAGAATAATGTAATAACTGGGACTACAAGTAAAAATTAGGCAATAATAATACAGTAAGAGCAAAAATAAGACAATAACTGAGAATAAGAGTTAAAATAAGGCCAAGTTCAAACGTTGAACTTTTCATGCGCCGAACCTAAGGGAAACTAGTGGCAACAATAGCATTACGCTCAGTACATGAAATGTTCGACGTTTGAACTAGGCCTTAGAAAATACGAGACTACGAGTGAAAATAATACAATAATCTGATAAGTAACTGAGACTACGAGTGAAAATAATACGAAATTCTGATCTTAATCAAGGATACCAAAATTCCCCCAAACGTGGTTTACATGTGGGAACAAAGAATGCGAAAGTAAAGGAATAACTGAAACACGAGTGAAAATTACACGATAACCGAGACTACGAGTAAAAATAAGACAATGATCTGAGCCTTAAAAGAGGTACAATACAATACAATACAATACAAGACAATACAATACAATACAATACAATACAATACAATACAATACAATACAATACAATACAATACAATTCAATTCAATTCAATTCAATTCAATTCAATTCAATTCAATTCAATTCAATTCAATTCAATTCAATTCAATACAATACAATACAATACAATACAATACTTAAGCAATATGCCACACATTTCTATGGTTTACTGGCTCAATAAACCACATGGGATGTTGAAAGAACACGAGAAGAGATTGTAAGTCACGAGCCGAAGACGAGTGATTTACAAGCTTTTCGAGTGTTATTCCAACATCCCAAGTGGTTTATTGAGCCAATAAACCATAGAAATGTGTGGTATATTGCTTTTATATAATAACTACATTTTCCATGTGGTTTACTGGTATAATAATCAATAGGTATTGACCAGTCACAGCGTGTGCGCGCATTGTCTTCAGTTATTGTATAAAATACAATGCAGTGCACAATACATTAAAATACAATGCAAGGTAAATCCTTGTAGTGATGTTAAAAGTCTCAGTAGTTGCAATGAAAGAAAGACTGAAAATAGTACGGCACTGTTATTGGACGGATGTGCGGCAGGTGCTCATATTCTAAGCCACATATTTAACTAGTTGTAAGCTTCAGAACATTAAATATGCTGCAGTGTCAATTCAAACAGCAACCATTTCGTGTGGTGGATATGATACAGCAGGAAGCTTTCTTACCAGCATCACAATGTAAGGGGCTATGATTGAACCAATACGGGCAGAAGTCGAGCAAACACCCACCGCGAGGTTCCTGAAAGTAGTTTAAAAGTCATTTCATACAAAGAGTTTCTTTCTTAGTTACGTTAGGAGAGTTTTCATTTCTTTATTGGCCAATTTGACGGGCAGAGTAAATTCAAAATGAAGCAAATATGTACACGTTTGTCAAAGCGGTAAGGTCCTGCACAAGACGCAGTAATGAACATACACTTTCATTTTCTTTGGTTTAGCTTTTTAAAGATTCATCCACACAAGCAAATTTTCTACGCCAGCAAGTGATTTGACCGTGTAAACGGGTGAACAATAAATTTTCTTTGCCAAATGACCCTTCCTCTGTGCCCGCAACGGTGAGCGCCAGAAAAGGAAAAGCCGGAAAGTTTCCCAGAGTAAGTCGGGAAAACCATCCAAAACTAAATGCCTCTTTTTTCGAGTAACGAAAGTTTTATTATAACATTTGGCTTGGCAGGACTCTTGTCGCCAAATGCAAATCAGTGCAAATGGGCTGCAGAGACAAAAAGTAGGACCACCTGGACAATGGACGTTCGTTGTGTGACTACAAAAGTAAGGAAATCGCCTGAAAAGCTAAAAAATACCCGGTTAGGCGCCAATAAAAGCTCGTAAAAAGAAGGGGGAGGGTCTGGGAATTAACTTTGAAAATCGCTCTGCACGTATTTTGTGAAAACAATGTCAGATAAAGTACTTTTGAAGCATAAGGTTTCTTCAGCGCGTTCCGATAGTACCTTTGGTTTGGAATGTGAACGTTCTAGAATTTTGCGTCGTAGGTAAACTGCTGTAAACAATTCATTGTTAGCCTAAACATCAATGTTTACAAAATTGAAGGCACTATCCCAAACAAATATTAGATAACTTAATAAGCACGACCTATACTTTCAGGACATTGATGTTTCAGGTGTCAATTCTCACATCTCAAGCATCACAGGCTCATGAAAACAAAAAAGTGCCAGGCTTTACTTTTAACGTTTAATACAGAGATAACATCGACTTGGGTTGACTTACGATCGGATGGTATTAATTGGGTTTCCTGTTCAATTTCTCTCTCGAGATATAGCGTTCCGATTATTTTATACGTCCCTCAAATTTAGCAGTCACTACTTTGACAATACTGTCTCTACTTTAGCAGCCACTATTTTGACAATAATGCCTCTACAACACTGGTATTTGTGTATGGTTTCCTCCACATGCAAGGACAAACGGCCAACATATGAGAACCAGGCTTTGATGGCCTGTGACCAACATTTAATGGGGAACAAGGAAGTGAAACGACACAAGGTAACGTTACTTTTCTCACCTGATTGAAGTAGGATATAACTCACTGCTGAAGAGGTACAGAATGGAAAATGACATGGTGACATGAGCTCGTCCAATGAATGCTAACACTCTACTGACTCGTGTCTCATCTGCAGATCCAGATCAAAAAATGAACCTAGTCACTTAGAGGGCACTTCCTTCCCTTCCCTCCCCCTCCCCTGATCTTCCAATCTTATATCCTGTGCCTAGCTTCACGAAAACTGTTCATCCGGAGAGTTATTCGATGTGTCAGTACTAGTAAACACTTTTACTGAACTAGCGAAGCCCACAACGTAACACATACTATACACTGTATACAAAAGCCATAATCTGCCTACAGGGTGATAAGAAATTTATGAATCTTCACCTGTCAACATCAGGCAGTTACAGGTATGTGGAAAAACAGCTGCATTTTAAACTGATTACACATTGCTTCAAAACCAATGAACGAAAGACAAACAGAACAGGATGCCCCCTTTCAACCGTTGAATACATTAAAATGTGGGAAGAAATGATGACGACCATCGCAGGATAGGGAATGAGCAGTTGAAAAAGAAGAAGCTGAAAAAATCCAGGATTGAACGGGATTCGAACCCATTTCCTCTGCGATAGAAAATTTTCAACTATTTAAGTTCACTGCGATGATTGTCATCACTTCTTGTTTCATTCGCAGTTTACATATGTGATTATTTCATATACTCTCATTCATTTATTTCATCTATGCGTTTAATACAAACTCACAAATGACCACCAAGGGATGCTTTGTAACCTTCAAAGTTGACGATTTTGTCGTAATAAGATAGTTTATTGAAATGATGAACATATGAATATCATGTATTTGAACTGCGGGATGAAGAATGCAATGTAAACAAGCCCATCGCAGTTATAGATGCACCTTTTGCAGTTGCGAAAAGGAAGACTGAAAAAATTTAGGTTTGTACGGGATTCAAACCCTTGACCTCTGCGATACCGATGCAGCGCTCTAACCAATTGAGCTAACAAGCCAACTGGGAGCTGGTCATTAACTCGGTTCGTTATAAACTGCAAAGTTGCGTTTATAATTGCGATCGTCTTCTTTACATTTCATTCTTCATCCCGCAGTTCAAATATATGATATTCATATATTTATCTTTTCATCTTCATCCTTCACAGTTTTATAACGCCAGTTGGCTTGTTAGCTCAATTGGTTAGAGTGGTATCGCAGAGGTCAGGGTTCGAGTCCCTTACCATCTGAATTTTTTTCAGACTTTCTTTTTGCAACTGCAAAAGTTGCGTACATAACTGCGCAGGCGATGGTCTTTTTTTACATTTCAGTTAGTTTATTGTTACGCACCTTTTGGTACAGCGAGAACAAGAAGACAAGCCACACCACCAGTTATCATGAACACACAGTAAGGGATGCGACGACCAAATCTGGAAATGAACACACACTGGTTACAAGCTTTTTTTAAATATTAAAATATTTAAAGTTAAACCATCATGTACAACTGCACAGGCGCCACGACGAACACAGGGCAGATAACAATAGGACGAGTCAACTAATTACGGACGTCGTTCCGTGAGGGAGTCGTTGAAGATATCTTCAACTCTTCCAATCCTTTTGGATGCTGTCTGTCGGTTTATTGATTTACAAGCGGAAGAGGTTCTGTGAAATGCAATTTCACTAAGTTGCGGAATAAAATCTGCAATCTCTCCACTGTTGTAGCATCATGAAATGAGCCACGTTGTCGTCAGGCGAAAACTTGGTCTAAAAGTTTTGGCTCACTTGTGGCTTTTAGCTTCAGGAAAAGTTTTCTTCTTGTAAAAAAAAACAATGTTGTGAATTAACATTTTGAATTAAGCGTACGAGCATTAGTCTCTCCTATTATTTTTGTTGAACCACCAAAATATCCCAAGAATTAGTGTGCAGAAAAGTACGATGGCCTACAGGGGACACGCTGCAAACTAAAAAGAAACCACGCAAATAAAAAAGGAAACCACGCACACAAAAAAGAGAAACCACGCAAATAAAAATGAAACCACGCAAATAAAAAAGAAAAACGGAAGTGAAACACAAAACGGAAGTAAATAGGAAAAACGCGTACGACCTGAGCTCCAGCCCCGCAAGCCGCCATGTTTTGTATCAGTTGTGGAGCAAATAATTGCTCAAAGTGTGGAGTATTTCTTTCGAATCCCCCAAGCGAATCGTCCAGCAAGACCATAGGGCTTAAGGAATTTAGAAAAGGAAAGAAACGGAGCGATCGGCCCAATTTCAGCTTAAGAAAAAGCTCAAGGCACTGACTACGGTGAGCAAGTCGAAGGCCAAGGAAACCGAAGTGTCAGTATAGGCTTCATGGAACTGGAGGCCTCAGGCCATCTGAAGAGATGCCGAGGCAAGACCTTGCCAGTGAAAGTCTAACCAACAGCAAACGCTCAATGCAGTTTGGATGTACTTTGCCGCTTTGGATATACTTTGGCTGGTTGTGCCTGGTAAGTTAATTACTTCACGGTGAACAGGGTACAGCAAAACGTATTCCAATCCTTCATGGACCTCTTTGTCGTGATTCGTGTGCTTCGTCACACCTTTATCCAAAGTACACTGAACGTATGCTGTTGGTTTAAGGTGATTCCATTCAATTGCATTGCGCATCCTTTTTGCGCATCATTTTTTTGCGTGATTAGCGCGCGCACCAGCGCGCACACTTTCGGAACTTGGTAGGTTTTCTATGAAAATTGAGTTGTTCAGAGAAATAAATGGTCGTTTTCTCGAGCACGGTGACCCCCATTTTTTATTGTATAAACTCAATCAGGACAGTGTACCCAAAGCAAAATAAAAAAGTTAGCAAAAATCTATGATCAGATTTTGCACAGTTTAAAAAAAATCTTACGAAAAAAGCCATTTAGGGTAAAGGACCACACATCAATCCACCTTCGTCACCGTCTACTTTTTGAGTTTCCAGTAAATTTGAAGCTTTTCGGCCATGTTTTGTACAACACAGATGACTATACATATGTACAAAGTCAACCTATAAATGAAATATCAATCTGCAGTGGAAATATTGGGCATATGGGCTTCGCGCGTTTATTGCCTGAAAATGCCTTTTAACACTGTATTCGTCAGCAGTATACCACTAAAACGAGCACGGTGACCCCCCACTTTTATTGCAATTTTAGACCCTACATGACTTGTTGAATATTTGTGCCAAGCTTCATTACAAATCTATGGCAGATTCTTTTTCCGGGGAATAACCTTAACTTTCACTGGCGGGGTCTTGCCTTGGCATCTCTTTAGATTACCTGAAGCCTCCAGTTTCATGAAGCCTGTACTATTGACACTTCGGTTTCCTTGGCCTTCGACTTACTCACCATACTCAGTGCCTTGAGCTTTTTCGCGGGCTGAAATTGGGTCGATCGCTCCGTTTCTCTCCTTTTTTTAATTCCTTGAACCCTATGGTCTTGCTGGATGATTCGCTTGTGGGATTCGAAAGAAATACTTCACACTTTTAGCAATTATTTTGCAATTTATAATATACTGTAATGCAATGGAAACGATTATAAAATATATTGTAACTAATCTTAATACGCACCACACAGTATCAGGGGCGGGCATCTCGTTTATTGATGTTACGTGTCCATACAGCGAGCGATATATAATGTATAGCAACTGAGAAACCCTTATAAATGAAAAAAAAATGCCTTCGAATGATTCTTGAATAAATTACAAACTCTTAAATCCAGCCCTATTAAGTCCCCGAGGACTTAATCACGCATTACAGCACACCTAAAATACTTTTATCTATAAAACACAATACATCCTTGCACATACTCTTGTGTAATTGGCGAACCGTTACAAAATATATTTTCCACCAGAGGCTTAGCCTGCAGAGCAGGCGTTTTTTACGAAATGAACGCTTGTTTAACTATCGCTTAGGCCGCCATTTTGAAAGCAAGTAGAAAATGGACGAGGGGAGGAGGGGAGGGGAAGGCGGGGGAGGGGAGGGGAAGAGAAAGGGAAAAACGCCTGCCGGCGAAGCTTATGAAATCACCGAACGCCCCCTAATTAGTTGCGCTTGATCGCTTTTCCGGAAATGCGTAAACAGCCAATGAAAATGGAGATCTTTTTTACCGGAAGACGAAATTTTACTTCCGACAAAAACATTGACACGTGCATTTGACAAGTCTTGAAAAATCTAGCCAGCAAATAGCCGGCGATGCGCGAGCAAAGTTATGTCGGAAACACGTCCTTGTGACAGCTGCCGGATTTGTAGATGTTCTTTTAAAGTGAAGTTTGGAAGCCTCACTGGTAAACAATTTTACTCCTCATCACAAAATCTGTTTAAACCGTCGCAGCGGAAAGATTCCTTTGGAACTGTGCTTGCAGACGTTTGTCGTCGAGTGGGATTGGTTTTGTTGCAGGATCCAGGAGTTTACTCGGATCGTGTATGCAACCCCTGTGGTCGCAAAATTCTCAGTCTTGGTAATTTGTTCGAGATTGTCAAAGCCGCAACTTCTCCGACAGTAAGTGGTACATCGATAAAAAGTACCAAACGTGCACTTGCAACTCCGGATAAAGCGAGTCCTTCATGGAGAACAACGAAGCTTGTGCGGGTTAATTCGCCAGAAGCGAAGACGCCATCGCAGGTGAGATCAGCTAAGAAATCGAGAAAGTCTCTCGCATTTACCGGAGAAAGTAGTTGTACGTCAACTCCGTCGGAAAAGGAAGATGAAATGTTGAGAAGACTGAACGTGGATGACTTGCCGCAGACAGGACTTCAGGTTAAAGTCGTGTACGTGAACCCTTCAGGAAATGTTACTGTGAGAATCCCACGAGACGAGCAAACCAAAACATTGGTGAAAAACCTCGCATGCGAAAACTGGCGTGAAGTGTCCAATGCCATCCTGAAGCACGGAGAACTTGCTCCTGAATTGAACAATAGCATCCGCAAAGTTTTATCCAAGGAATTTAGCGATTATCTGAAGTCGGAAACAATGCTTTGCGCCAGAAACCCAGATGAATTGGCCGGTTTCTCTAACAAACTGTTTATGGAGGAGGTAAGAATTTACTGCCCTTTGTGGTTTCATTGTGTGCTCGGAGCAGGTGGTCTCTCGACTCAGGAAGAAGTGAAGGTTGTTGGAAGAGACCTGAATTCACTCGCTTTTGCCACTGCAACACTGGCCCGTGTTCGAAATCATCAAGCATCAGCACTCCATTACAGGATCTCAACCATATTATTTCACAGTGGTGTCAAACATGATGACCTCAATCGCCTTAATCGTTTGGGGGTGTGCATGTCTCCAGATTCCATTGTTCGCCTTCAAAGCAAAATGAATGAGCAATTGGAAGGCAAAGTGAAGATATGGAAGGCTTCGATTGAAGAGAATCGCGGTGCTCTCAAGTTAGCCCAGGAGGTGGTCCAGAAACAAGTTGCCTTGCCACAACTGGATGTCAGCCAACAGTGCCTCGAAACTTACGATTTTTTCTCGACAAAAGGACAGGAGTATTTAAAAAAGCTCTTGGATGAGGAGAAAGCGAAAGAAAGTCTTGAATCATACACTCTAGATTGTATGCAAACTGTCATCAGAAGATTGGAAAGTACCAAACTTCCCTTGTACAAGTAAGCGTTTTTATGCCATGGCAGCTGGTTAAATTTCACTGTCAATAATTTTTTTTAGGCAGTCTATAAGATGCATGTTTTTTGAATTCAACAGATTCTCAAAGTTGTTTATTGCTTTTTGGCCACGTTTCCCCTAGTTTCTTTATTTCACTAATATTATGACAAATTTTTAAGACTATGAGAGCACCCTGGAGCACTATATAATATCACAGACAATTTTAACCTGTAAGTTAAGAATTCAGCCATTCAGTAGAGAGATCCACTCTTATTTGGCTTGTTAAGTGCTGTACTAATCAAATATTTTAATAAATTATTAAAATAATAATTATTAAACACTGTAGAATGTTTAACTTTCTTTTAAAAAAGGTTGGTGGGAGACAACATTGATTATGAAATTCATGCCAGAGTTCAGTCCCAAAAGCATCGCAACCGCTCCATTCACTGGACACACCAGTTTGCTGTACTAGATCGGGTTCAAGATCCTCTACTGGACAGCTATCGCAGCCAGAAGCCAGTCAGTGAGATCCAGTTTGCAGAACTCCTGCCAGATAAAGATGTTATGGAAAACCTTGTCAAGAATTGGGCTGTTATTGTCAGCCGGGTGGTAACAAAGTATCTCCCGCCTTTTCAATCATTTAGAGATGTGGTTGTGAGACACATACCACATGAGTACTCAAAGGAGATGTCTCAGAAATCCAACTCAGTGAGTAGAAACTCTTAAATGTTAAATTGTTACCCTACTCTTAACATACCCTATTTAGACTTAAAAGTTATGCAATCAATGATTTTAATACTTTAAAAACTGCATCCGTGATTGATTGCATATCTATTTTTGAAGAGGTTTTGGTTGGACTGTCTTGTAATCTACTCTAAATACATTTCCATTATCTAGTGCTTTCTTAGTATGCAGTTCCTGAATCCCAATGTTTCTGGAGAGATGGCTCAACTCCTTCAGCACAACCAAGAAAAGTATGTGCCTTGTTTGACTGAGGGAACCAACAAGACCATTCTTGAACAGATACCTCTCCATGGTGACCAGCTTTTTGAAGAACGTGCGAGAAATGTCATCTGGACATACAGGGATGGTGTGAATGAATATGAGAGGCTTCAAGGCATTGACACAGAGTTTGCAGACTGGCATGCTAAATACACTCTATACAAGGTAATGAGAGCTTGGTTACTCTGTAACTGAGGCATTATATACAACTCTTAATTGAAACTTTCGTTGGGTTTTTTTTGTTTTTTTTTTTTTGGGGGGGGGGGGGCTAAAAATAAATAACTGCATTTGGGCCAAGATAGTTCAAGAGATTCATAGCTTGATTCATAGCACCTTCACCGGGAGCAAAAGTCGGAGGAGTATCTCTGCAGTCCCCCCACTCACCTCAAAAAATATATATATATTTCTCCTATCTTTACATTTGCTCTTAAAACAGACAGAGTTCAAGATGTTTGTAAATCACTCTTCTCCTGCTGAAGTGGGCACTTCCAGAGCAAGCATCAATAGGACTGGCAAAACCAATGCAGCAAAGGGTGTGGAAAACCACTACAACGAGTATAGCGAGTTCCATGCTAGGGAGACAGAGGCCCACATATGCGCTTCATTTATGGGAATGACAGGAATGGATAAAATCAGTGGTAAGAACACATGTAATTTAGCAATCAATAGCTCATAATAACCCAGTTACAAATGAGAAATTGTACAATTTTGACCTGAGGGAACCATTTTTCTACCAATATATAAAGGAAATTTGATTTCTTGGGAGTGAGGAGAGGACATAGATTGATTAAAAGTTGCAAGGGATATATTATTTAACATATTGTCGACAACTGTCATTTTGACAAGAAAGAAAAATTAAACATTCAATGAAAACATACACACTATACACATGGATATCATTTCATGTACCATAACATTATTTTCTTGAATTATGGCCCACCCTGTATATTTGCTCTCCCCCTCCACCCAAATGATCACTTCCATTTTGGGGCAACTCTTCAGAATCAGTACCCTTAAAACAGTAAACAGCAACAACAATCTTCATTTGCACTCCTAAGATTAAGTGGGGTCAGAGTACCGACTGCCTGGATTATAACCTTATGGGCTAACAGAGCCACTGGTAGTCAATATCTTACCAGGGTATAAATAAATAAAATAAATAAATAAAAAACAGTCTCCAAACTATAAGGTAATAACAGGAAACTCAAAATGGTTACTTGATTTCCTTGCATAGATAAGCCAGAGATAGCCATGCCCGATGAAACTGTCTCCAAGCAGACAAGAGCCATGTGGTTGTTGGAAGTTTGTGAAGAACATGTGAAGAAATTTGTGTTTAACAAAGATGGCTTGACGTCATTGGTCGCTCAGACCACAGAGCTCGAAGCAGTCAATCAACAGTCGAGGTGGACATGTCGTGCAGATGACTGTGTTATGAGTTATGCATATCACTCTGGACGAGTAAGGTAAATTCAATTTTATAGAAAGTGTTTTCCACTGGCAGTCAATCTATGTAGAATTTCTGCTGAAGAAATGTGCTCTCTGTCTGGATGTATCAAAACAAACTAAATAATCAGCATTAACATATGAGAACTTTGATTTTGATATCATAGGCATGAAGTTGAGGTACACTGCTTATCATTTGATGGTGGCCATGATGTCAGAGATCCTTATGGTTACTACTATTGTAGGATGCGATGTGGACTGGTGTTCAAGACCAAGGCTACAAGAAACAGGTGTGGTTCTTTCGATCGTTATCACTCCCCCGAAAAAGTGTTTATCTACATGGGCCTCACTATCGACATAAGGTATGTCCAAGAGGTAAAATCAACCCCCCCCCCACACACACACACACCAAGCCCAATGTCATTTGTGAATTTTTAGTTGCTTGTTCTGATGGCCTCCATAACAATCAAACATCACAAAGTGACAATTAAAGTGCACAATAGACAGAATGACTTTCACAAACTTATGTCACTGATATTGTTCGTTGTAACAGGACATATTCTATTTGGCAATGCAACGTAGAAATACATGTATTTATCAATTCCCCCCCCCCCCCCTTCCCTTAATTTAACCCTCCTCCTAATACACCCCTTCATGCTATTTTAGGCCTGAAATGAACAATCGTTCCCCAGGGAAGGGAGGGCTAAATAGAGGAAATACAAAAACTGATACCACCCATGACTTTTTATTTTGTCAAAACAGACATGAAGAACAAAAACATGGAGAAACCCTTCCTGAAGACAGCATCACACAAGAGGAAAGTCAAGAAGACTACAAGTTTAATTATCATAGTGCCAAGCTGACATTTGGATTAGTATTGCTTGAATTTAATGATGCTGTTAAAGAAGGGGACGGCGGTAGGCTATTTGACTTGTACAAACTAGCTTTACTCCTCTACAAGACTCATGGACACTACAAGTATGCATATGCTGTCCTTTTGTATTTGGTCAAGTGCACTGCAATCCTTCCACCGTCGCAGGCACTTAGGTTAAAGTGGAACAGGACTTTTAATGGGAGTGGTCTTCCTGGTCGAAACATTCCACTTGACCTACAGAAAGAACATGACAATAAAGCTATCAAGTGTATGTGGCGCAACTTAGGTGCAAACCTTGATGAACACAATGCTGAAAGAAAAGCAGGAACTTTGGAATCAAGGCAACTTGTTTACCAGTCTGTTGACCGAGACTGTGAGCTGAAGGAACAACATTTCTCCAGGGGCAACCCCAAAGAGGAAGAGGCTGTTGTCCAAATAATCAGTGACCTTCAGAGCAGCAAGGTGTTTACTAAGACACCAGGCCGTGAGGGGTACGCTTCATTCCCAAAGTTCAAAAGGGACCTTCTACATGGCCTTGACTACAGAGACTTGCATAAATGGCTAAGAGAGCATATTGACCTCTGGGGATCAATATATCAACAACAACGATAGCCTGCATGTAATAGCCACATGAATGTATGACTGGAAGAAATTATGTAGGCATACGTAAATATTATAACATGCATGTAAGCATTTTTCTATGAATGATATTAAGAAAAAATTAGGATGACCATAGATTAAAGGTGCTACTTTTTTTTCCCAAGAGCATACCAAGCAAACAAATGTGAAAAAAGATCAGGCAAAGAAGACCTGTATCATCTCAAGTCACTCCTGATAGGTAAATAAAACAATGGCCACTGTTTCGCTTCAACTGAGATCAGGGAGTGTACCCTGACATAAAGAACTTTCTTAGAAAATATTGCGATCCATTTAACTGCAGAGTGAAAATTTCTAGTTATTTCTTGCAAGCAGTCAAATTTCTTGGTTTGAGTCAGTAATAAAATTGTAAGGATTGTAATGTTAGGCTATTTTACATCATATGTGAAGATCGATCCTTATGTCAAATGGTGTGGTGGACATACAAGTAAGTACTCTTCTGTGGCAAAGTCATTGAATAGACTAAAAAAACGTGAGACATATTATGTGTAAATAAATGTGTTTAAATTTTAATATTTTAAAGTATTTGATATTTACAAAGTATGAACATGTATTAGCACTAGAGTTGGAGGGGTGAGTCACTTTCATCTTGTTTTTGGTTAACACCGTACGTAGTTAGCTTATTTTACACATATACAAGTTTTATCCTGTCTGATCTGGCCTCTGCTATGATAATTAATGCTATGCTTAGGTGTCACTTTGAAAATATAAACTGCTCCTATCAAAAGCTGCCTTTGCCATTACCATTTCCAAAGTTCCTCATTAACAGATAAAGCATTTGGAAGCCAAAAATTTACCAACATGCAACTGTTGGCTTGATGGTCATGGGAAAAAATAATTATCTCCAAATGTGACAAAAAATGGCTGTAAAAATCAGAAATGGTGATGTAAGAAATACATTTAAAATTATTGTAATTTCAACAGGAAATGAAACTTTTTAAAGTTCTAACAGTTCATGATCACTGTCACTATCAATACCCAACTCAAGGCAATTAAAATCAAACCACTTACTAACACTTGACTCCCTTTGTAAATTAGAGTGGAAGTTGTACAGAGCTAATGTTTCCTCAAAGTTTGGTATGTCCATGAACACTTCTTGAACAACTTCCAACACTCTCAGAGCATTTGATAAGGAAAAGACAGGAAAATTGTTCAGCAGGCCTTCAACAGTAAAAATCTGTTGACAATTTTTGACAATATCCTCTATCAGCTCTTTTGAAAAGCCATGACTCGAACTTTGATTCAGCGATAGCCCTTCATGACTCATGTCGGCCAGAACCTCATGTAGTGCTTCCTTCAGTGTGTCGCGATCATCCTCTGTTACATTCCTCTTCTTAGCATTAGTACCTGTAGCACTTTCATCATCTCGTTGCATGGTAGCCTCAAATGGCAAAACAGCTGCATTGCAAGCTGTACCAGCACACTTGCAGATCTTTCTGCAATGAGTGCAACAGTCATGCAAAGGTTCCACAGGTTTAATTGTTGCATCCAAAGAATTGTATGCCGCAACACGAAGACAGCCTTTAGCGTTTACAAAGTCTTTTACCTCTTGCTTACAATGTCCAGCTTGTTGTCCATGATACAGAACAATAATGTGGGATTTCTCTCCATCCCTCCCAGCCCTTCCAGCCTCCTGGTGTTGGTCAAGAATAGACCTTGCTGGTCCCCAGTTAATTACAAATCTGACATCAGGGAAGTTCACCCCCATACATAGGGCAGTTGTTGCTATAAGGACACGTTTCACTCCTTCAGCTGTCTTAAACTCCTTTAACACTCTATCCTTACTGCTCTGCCATGAATTCGAATGAAATATTCCAATTAAGCAATTATCTTGCTTTGCTGAACAATCAGGCAAGAAAACATCCTTTCCTAGTTCACAAATTAAATAGTTCACAACAAGTGCGATCTCATTCATAGTATTACAAAACACTATTGTCTTTGGACAATTGCTCTTTTGCTCTCGTATTAAATCCACCAGCCATTTGAGTTCCTTCAGCTGCACATCTTTCTTGACCTTTTTAACGCAAAATCTCAAGTTCAATCGGTTTGGACTCACATATATTTTGGTGACATCCGACCGTAAGCAGAGCACTTTCTTGATAGTTTCCTGTGTTGTAGCATCAGCAGTACCAGTTAGAGCCCCAACAGGTGTGCCTTGGGATTAAAACAGACATTATTTAGTTCCTTGTTGAAACAGTATCATAATTATGTTCTCATTAAGACATTATTTAGTTCCTTGTTGAAACAGTATCATAATTATGTTCTCATTAAATGGCAGTTCATCACTCTGACAACCTGAGCTACCAAATCCAAACTGGTTGCATACAAGTCAGTTCTGAGTATGTTTGATACTTCTGTAAAAATGTGCCAATCAAATCGAAACTACATATCCCTGATTTTGACAGTCACCACAAAAAAACATTTATTGAAACATATAATTTGAACGTTAAAGATACATGTTGAAATGGGAATCAAGACATCTCAGCATCGCACTTTTGAGAGAATTCAAGAACAACAATTAAATAATCCAAAATTCTGCAATAAAATATCGTGAGCTGGAGAACCTGCACTAAGACAACAGAAAAAGCTCGCTATATATTAAGCATGTTCCGGCTGGTAATAATTTACAGAAGACATTAATGATATGGTAAGCTTAAATGTATTCTTTGCTAAATACGTGACAAAGAAAAATACTCAAATTCGTTACCTTGTTTGCAAAAAGATCGTAGTTCTCCTAGTTTTCCGAACGATTCACGGAAAGCAACGGTGCCGGTTTGTTTGGTTTTCTTTGTTGTTGACCTATTGAAGAGAATTAATAATCCACACTTGTGTTAGACTCCTCGTGTTTGTAGCAAAAATCGTAGATGTTATGGGATCTGGTTCTTAAAAGATCATGAAAAAAGAGAAGAAAAACAAACCTTTGACCCGTCCATGTTTCCACAGTGTGAGATTCGTCAACGATTAGGGCAGCAAGGTTCTGGTGCAAAGGTGTGCTGCTCTTTTTGAGCCGATCGAGAAACGGCTTTTCCAAAATTTCCTCTGCAGACGCAAAGATGAGTTGGTACTTGCCGTTCTCTACGTCTTCTAAACTGGCGTCCGAAAGCGATGTAGCAGTTAAACCCATCGAGGATGCTTCGGATAACTGATCTTGCACAATACTTTTCAGCGGGCAAACAACGATCACACATGCAGGTTTACTCGACAAAATTTCCTTGACTCGAACCAACAGCTGAAAGATAAGGCTTTTTCCAAAGCCTGTTGGTAGAATTGCCAATAAATCTCGACTCGACAATAGCGTCATAACTACGGTGGTTTCAAAGGGACATACATTTCTCCCACTTTTTGGGGGGCTTGCGACTTACTTGCCACTTACTTGCGACTTACTTGCGACTTAGCTGCGACTTACTTGCTACTTACTTGCGACTTACTTGCGACTTACTTGCGACTTACTTGCTACTTACTTGCGACTTACTTGCTACTTACTTGCGACTTACTTGCTACTTACTTGCGACTTAGCTGCGACTTACTTGCTACTTACTTGCTACTTACTTGCGACTTACTTGCGACTTACTTGCGACTTACTTGCGACTTACTTGCGACTTACTTGCTACTTACTTGCGACTTACTTGCGGGTTAATGAACACCACGTGACAACGGAAGGCCTGGTTGCCTTGTCATAAAAATGGCTTCTCTAGACGAAGAACCGTATCAGGAGGTGGACCAGGTATTTTGTTCATATTTCCGTTGCAAATAGCAAACTTTCAAACTATTAGCTGAAAATTACATTTATTCTCTTCAGATTTTCCAGTTTTTAAAAGGCAAAAGGAACGTGGAAGCAAGTGTTTGCCAAACGTTTAAGGACGAAATGGTAAGCGATCGCAACTTGTTTATTCAAGTTTGCTCGGTGAATTTCGTGGTTGGGAATGTGGCGTACTGTCGTAATTAGCATTTTTCCTTGTTTTTTTAATATCTGTTCGTTTAATGTCGTTTCATTTCGTTTGATTTTGTATCGCAAAATGTTATATATTATAATCTTTTGTGGGACTAAAAGTGTATATAAACATACCAAAAGTTGCGCATGTATTGTCACGGCTCCAAGACTTCCAACCAAAGGCAAATTCGGCCTTTTATTTCCAAAATCACTCTCCCGGTATTTCATATTAGGAGTCTTAAAATAATTTCGCTCTTATCAGTGCTTTTCTACGTGAGCAAAACAAACATTGCAGATAGCAGTGATTGTCGACTAATTTGCATATCCCTCAGTGGTAGCATTCAGACAATTAAATAGGGTTTGCAGTGTTAAACATTTGATTTTATTCCTCCCAGCCGTTCAAAATTCTTTGATGATGCATTATAGTACTAAAGTGGATCACAAATGGTCACAAGAATGCCAGATACATAACCTGCCTGGGGTCTGTTTAAGATCGGTGCGTGCGTGACGCTCTCCCCCCCCCCCCTCCTCCCCCGGGGGGGAGCGGTTGATGGAATGAACCACCCGCTCGAAACATCAGCTTTCCAAATTCGCTACTGCAGTTAATTTTACTTTGCCAGCTCATAGTTGATAATAAGTTAGTGTTTCACTTGCCAACCAATGCAGCATAACTGATAGGGGTCAATTCTATCATCCCTTCCCCAGGGCATACCCTGGCTTCGCAAAGACTCAGACACAAAGACTCAGACACAAAGACTCAGACAGACTCAGACTGAGACTAATACTCTTGTGCTGCTCACTGGGTCCCCATAAACTGAATGAATAAAAAAAAAAACATGGGCAACGGAAAAAAATCTATCCGAACAATATAAAAACGCGCTCTGCTGACTAACTTTTCCACCCCAACCCATTTGACCATGTAATTGGTCCACATTGTTGGGGATTTATTAGTTTATTTTCAAAAAGTGAAATGCCTGAGGGTTTCCCTGTGGGCACAGATCAGGCTTCAGGAATTGACTCATAAACTGACTACAAGGAATATTCTTACTAAGTGAATCAGCCATATTTAGATCGTCATATGAAAGAAAAAAAGTTAAGGAAATAAACGCATAAAAGCATAATGTATCATACTATGGAATAGAACCCCGGTCTCCAGCTGCTTACAAGGCAGATGTGATGACCACTACACCACAGATGAACCGTTCGTCACACAGATCCTTATCCTTGTACTGTTGTTGAGAAAGGCTTCCAACTATCGTGTATAGCGATCCCTTACTTCCACAGATAAGGTGCTTCTCCATGTTTGTTCTGTTAAAGGTCTGCTCAAAACTTAACTCACAACTATTTTTGGGAAGTCTTGTGATCACAACAGTGACACCCTGAAGCTAGGACAGCATAGATGGCAGTTACTAAATACTGCCCTGATGCAAAAAGCATCGTGCGAATTTGTTGAAATTCACATTATTTATTTATGGCAACAACATGAAACATTTGGGATACTTTAAAGAACGCTATACTTGTGCGTTAAATTCGCACCCGAACGATCGCATCAATAAATTAAACTTCATGCTGTGTTCTTTTTGACTGCAGATGGATTTTACAGCTGTGAGAATGGCCACTGATAAGGACTTCCAAGCTCTTGGTCTGCAGCGAAGAGGTGACATACTTGCTCTACGATCATTCGCTTTAAGTGGCACAGATAAAGAAAAGGAAGGGCATAAAAGAAAACTCCTAGAGCTTTCAAAACAAGTCGGTTCCAAATCAACAAGAAGTAAGACAGCCACTAGCGACCCTACGAAGAAGTTCCAGTCATCAGAGGAAGACGACCCTCTACCAGTACGATGTAGTAAGAAAGTCCAAGTTGGCTGGCAACACTTTAACAATCAAGAAAACCGTTATGTTGGTGTCCGCATGGTGAAAGGAGGAGGCACCAGAGAGCTATCGATTCCACTAAATGCATCAACGAGAGAGGTTTTAGACCTAATGAAAGATGTGTTTTTTCCGGATGGGATATCCACATTTGGTAGCACCAATGAAATGACATTAAAGTTAGGAAACTTTAAATGCGAGGAAGTGAACGAGGACTTCACTTTGGCAAAATACATTGCCAAGCACAAATTAACGAAAGTTAGACTGTATATCTTAACGAGGCTCAGCGAAAGGCAAGAAAAGAAAAACGAAGTACACTATGTCAGCGACGACGACGACAGTGATTTGTTAACACCTGCTTTTGGCGGGCAGGGCACATCTCCAGGTGACCACTCAGATTTGCTTGGCTCTTCGGAAGAGAGAAAATCTCTGAGGGAAAGTCAAGACAAAGAGTATCTCGATTCTTTGGCAAACGACAAGGCAAAGGAAAGTAAGAAGCGAGAGGAGCTCCTCCAATGTCAAGAAGTAACTGCAAGACAAGAAAGTCTGCGTGCAGCTAGAGCTATGAGGGTGCCCAATGAGCCCGAAATGAGTGAGCCACTCGTTCAAGTGTCTGTGAGACACGTGACACTTGGTGTTCAAACGCGTAAATTTGCAAAGGATGATGAAGTAGGAACTGTGTATGACTGGGTTGGTTCCCTCAGCTTGACGCCTGAGCATTTTACTCTTTCTACGCCTGATGAGGCGAAGCTGAACCCTTCCTTGCCCATTGAAACTGTTGACCGCGTGATGATTTCGATGTCTACATGCGAGGGAAGTCCAGCTTTTCCAGATGAGATTGTTTGTTTTCAAGGTTTTGGTGCATCGTCTGAAAACAGTTTAAATTCCACCGTCCAATCTGAAGACACCATGTGGCCACTCTCCAGTGTTCCAGAGACGCCACCCCCTATTTTGATGGAAGAAGATGAAGTGTAAGTAGCACTTATTTGTGTGTGTCTTGGTCCACCTTTAGATCGTTACAGCATTGTCTGTTTCATAGCCCTATGTCTTTTTTGATTTGTTTTATAATCGTCTTTGCAAGGCATGATGGGGGCAGCAAGGCAGCTTTTGGTTTAGTAACAGTTTTTAAATCCTCATTTTTGTTCCATTTAGTGAAACGGAAGTAACCCTCGTTTCCGACAGTCACGAAAAACGCAAGCAACATGCACTGAACCAATTCCATCTGGATGCAAGGGACAGTCACGTGTTTAAGTGGTGATGGTGTCCTTGAAAGTACGATTGAAGGGGAAAACGATCAGAGGCATTTTATTAAAACCATCTTAATATAACTAGACAATACTGTCGAGTTACACGGTTGTAGCAGCAAACAGGACCGCCATTTCGAGCGATTATAAGTGTTCAGAGTAGGAGTTTCGGTTTATTACACTGTATATGAATCGGGATCGTTTTGGCAACGTTGGTGAAGGTCTTAGTGCCGTAAGTGTAAACGGAGAGCAAAAATGCATGGAAATGACCTAAATCAAAGTGGTTACAAAATGAAACTGCGTCTCTGAACGTTTTATAGGAGCAAACTCCAAACAAGCACATGATTATTTTTTAATTCCATATAAACCGTGGGTTTCAAATTTTATTTAATTTCAGGGAGGGAGTTAACGAAGACGAAACTCCAGAAAATGCTACTTTAACATCATCTGACTCGGGTATTTCCAGTGACTCACCCGGAAGGAGATTCAGACAGATTGTAAACACCAGTCATAGTCCATCCACTGCGGAGGCTGAAAGCCAGGTAACTTAATTTGTACTCTTCTCCATGAACCTCCAGATAAAGGGACGAAAAGAAACAAGAACACCTTTCCCGTGTTAATTTTTCATATATTATGGTTTGGAGCGATTTTACCACCCCTGACTATAAGTTCACAATGTACTTTCATCAACCATGTCTTACGTGAGTGAAGATTACGGTGTTTGTTTATTGCCAAGTTACCAATTACACGTGACACAGTATTAAGCCAGGAGAAAAAGAACTTCGTGTGCAAATTGATGCCTCTTTTTCTCATTTACACCCCTCAGTTAAGTGTCTGAAGAATAAATGCGATCGTTCATTTCGTGCAGGAGACTACGTTTGTGTTTGACCCGTTGCCTGTCGCACACGATACAATATCCCACACACTTACCTGCTACCCAACCACGAGTTTCTTTGTTGCCTTGAAACACTGAACAACGGTTACAAATAGAGCGGTTTCATTTTAGGCAAAAATATTTTGTCGTGGAAAAGCAAGAATATCACATGTATTCATCCGGAACAATAGTGTAAACTTTCCACCATTGAGCGATTTTCCACTCATTGCCGCATTCTTTCAGTGACAAAAGAGGGTTGAGTTTGCTTCGAATTTATCAAAAGTTAATAAAAGCCTAAATCCAGAAAATATACATAATAATTTTTCGTTTGTCGCAGGTTTTAAACGAGAAAAGAGAATACTGTTTACAGAAGTTGATTGAACATGGCGTGCGAAATGTGTGGATACATCGCGAGACGGTCATGCAGGACCTTTTGAACATTTACGAGTCCACGAGTGATATTGCAGAGAGCCAGGCTACCTTTTCTTTTTACGGGGAGGAGGGGATGGATTTCGACGGCATAAAGAGAGAAGCGTATTCCATCTTCTGGAAACAACTTCTGGATGAATATTTTGAAGGTACTACCACATTTGTGCCCCGCATTGGACCAGGCATCGAGGAGCCCATGCTGAGGGCAGTGGGTCGTATAATCAGCCATCAGTACGTTCTCACCCGCGTATTTCCAATTCAAATAAATAAGGCGTTTATGGTCGCTATGCTTTGCGGCCGCCAAGCCCTAACCGATGAAGATCTCATCGAGTCCTTCTTGGCATATATATCAGAAAACGAGTCCGTGGAGATGAGAGAAATCATCGAAGAAACCAAACAAGGAAAACTTACTGAGAAATCTTACGATTTCTTATTAGACTTTTTCAGCGACTACCAAGTGACAAAGCGACCATCGGTGACCAACCTACAAGCTACATTGGTGCAAGTGGCGAAAAACGAGTTGCTTTCGAAACCTGCAATGGCAAGGGACATAATCAAAGAAGGACTTGTTGACGGAAACTACAAAGAACTGTGGCAATGTAGTAAAGAAGACGTCTTAAAGCTTTATGACACGATGCGACTGACACCTTCACGAGTTATATCTATGCTTGTCGAGGACCCATCGGTTCATACGCACAAATCACGGCTCCAAGTCTTCTCGTATCTCAAAAGGTACATCAGGGGTCTCGGACGCGAAGAGCTCGGGCGATTCCTTCGTTATGTCACCGGCAGTCCCATTCCGGTTGTGGAGAAGATACAAGTAGTGTTTCACGTCCACGAATTAGGTTCCTTGCCACACCCTCTGGCACACACCTGTTCCGCCGTATTAGATTTGCCTTCTTGCGGCTATGGAAGCTTCAATGACTTCAGGAGCCAAATGAACTCGCTCCTTCTCAACGAATTGTCCTGGAAGTTTACTTCATTGTGAGCTGAAACTGGTTAAAGATGTCTTTAAACACTAAACAGGATGAAATCTGTCAGACAGTTTTTGTGGTGACTTTGTTATCGGTAGACAGAGGCTTCTTCATTTTGGAAGGAACGTGCCTGTTTTGTACTGTTTTGTTGGATTACAACTAGATAGTATTAGTTGATGTTATGAAATGTTAGAAATCAGTACTATAAAATGTGACACGATATGTGTAAACGTCTACGGTTAAGCTCGTGAAAACTTATTCGCTGAATTTTCTAAATTAGTTTATTTTGAAACGCATGCAGTTAAAAGACTACACTTCCACCATAGTAGTGGGTCTTCAGGGGTAAAAGCGTTTTTTGAAATTTGAAATGTTGAATTTACATAAAGGAAAGTGTAACGGGTGTTACTTGCTATACACACGTAAATTAGTTTAGGTTTGTGGACACACCTTCAGGAGTCCTTTGCAGAGGCATTGATGCTGTGGTGACTACTAACCACTTACGTTACAGTTGACTGAGATAAAGCTAGACTCCTCTACTGAGGCAGGCATTGCGACGTTTGTCAACCTGCCCCGTGAAAACGTTTATTTGCAAGTTGTGTAAGACAGTGTTGGTCCTCAAGAAATAAAGTTCTACAGATTTTTTGTATATGAATGACTTGCTTGATCCATGTATATTTTGTAATAAATCTTCACTGCCATAATATTAATAGTCACTCATTGCCGAGCTATGGATATGTTACGGGGGAAAAATTTTGCCCGGGTAATGAGTTGTAAATATACTAAAAAGGAAGGATAAACATCGCTGAAGGGGAGGAGAGTGGGAAATTTTCGCAAAAAGTTCCCGCTAGCAAAGCTTCGCGAAAAGATGGAGTGAAATTGGAAAGCATGACTTAAATAGGTTAGCTACGATCCCCAAGGGCTCACAATGTGCTAAATAACCATAATAGGGTGATGGGAATGCTTATCCGTAGCGCGGCATGAGTTCATGACTATTCCAGCAGTGAAGATAGTGGTTCGGTTCAACTTTATCCTTGGTGCAAATTTGATTTTAATTTGTTCTTTTCTGTTATTGTATGATAATAAATACAAAACAAAGGAAAATGAAAAATGAATCAAGGATAAAATTGAACTCAGTGCAACTTTTCCTTGGGTGGGGTGGCTGAGATGAGATGAATAATGGACCGATAGCGGCTGCCTGAGGCGCCTCCAAGTGCTGACGTCCGATCTTATTCCCTTATTCTAATTGTAATTGTCCCTGAAAAGCCCCTATGGGAAGTGGTCAATAAAGTGTAAAGTGAAGTAACTGGAACATATGTAATCAATACATCTTACTTCTGAAACCGCCATTTACTGCAGTTACCTGGCGCTCGATCACGAAACAGCATAGACTGACAGAAAAGAACCGTATAAAATACAAGTAAAGATGAACTAGATGAAATAAACAAACATATTTGAAAAGAGAATGTACACGCGGTTGAAACTCGAAGTTTAGAAGTCAAAACGCTATAAATAGAAATGAAGTCGTCTAGGAATCGACGTTTCTGTAACAAAATATAACATTACTCAGTGTAACACGAACTTATTTTGAATGTATTTTTTACCAAGAACAGATCAAATTCGAAGCAGATCTAGAGTTCATGTTCAGTAGGTATCTGAGTTATAGATCATCTATGAAATCTAACAGATCGAAGTATAGTTGAAGAGCTTCCTCGGCAGTTGTGGCTAGTTCCAGTCCTTCATCCTCCATGATAATTTCGGCGAGTTCTCTAAAGTATGGGGAACATCCTTTCGCTTGTGGTCGCTCTGCACACATATCCTCTGCAATTTCAATCTCATCCATGTCAACTGGAGTCACATAATCTTGAGCGTCGACAGACTCTGGTATAAAGTACATAACATCTGGCTTTCCAGCTGGGGACTCCACGTTGCTAGATGGTCGAATTCTGTGAATATTCCACTCCTTTGCAGCTCTGTGTAGTTCGCTTTGTATGACATCCATGAAACAAAACTTCAGGCACTCGCAGTGTATGATGTTATCATCACAGTACAAACCAGAATCTCTCAGGTCTTTAAAAAACTCGATCCACCAGTCTGCGCAGTCCTGTCTCAGACGTCCCCACCATGCCTCTATCCTTTGGTTCGATGTAGATTTTCCGAACATAAAACTTTTATCACCCGAAAAATCGTCATTCATCGACCGGCGGAAGAAACGCTGAATGGCTGCCGAGTTTCCATTCTCGGTTCCCCGGTCTCCCCGTACAATGCGCGCCGTACCTCCCAACTGACGCACGTAGTCTAGAAAGTACTGAGCAATTATACGTGGGTCGTTGTTTGATGATGCTACTTCTAGCCAGACAATTCTTCGACTGAAACCATCAATTGCACCATGAATGCAGAATCCATATGGCTTCAGTTTATCGTACCCGTCAATATGCCATAAATAATTAGGCCCTTTACATCGGTACAATCTTCTTCGTAACCTATGTCGTGATCTATATTCCACTCCTTCGGGATCGAAGATCCTCAAAACATGACGAACGACTTCCCGCGTAGTAACAAGACCATACTGATTGATAAGTCTCTGATGCATCGCCCTATATCCAAGAAGGCTTCCACTACCTCTCAGTTCTTCCTCGACTGCTTGTACAACCTCATTAAGATCACTCGGATGGCGACGTCTTGTACATCCCAACTGCCTTAGTATTCTCTTCAAATGCCTTAGCGAGATGCGTATTCCGTGCACACTTACAAGAAATAATGCAATTTCCGATGCTGTAAGTCCAAGGTTAAAATAGTTTTCTATTATCTCCTCGCGAGTAAGTGCATTGTTCCTTATTGCAGGAGAGTAATTTGGAAGTACTGCTGTTGAGGCAGTACAAATAACAACTAAAACGAAGATAGTAATAAACTTCATAGCTACAGATCATAGGACAGTACAATATCCGGCGAAAGTTAACTTTGAAGAAGCCGTAGTCACCTGGTCCACCTCCCGATGCGATTCTTCGTCTGGAGAAGCCGTTTTTATGACGAGGCGACCAGGCCTTCCGTTGCCACGTGGTGTTCATTAAGTCGCAACTAAGGCGCAGCTAAGTCGCCGCTAAGTCGCAAGTAAGTCGCAAGTAAGTAGCAAGTAAGTCGCAAGTAAGTCGCAAGTAAGTCGCAAGTAAGTCGCAAGTAAGTGGCAAGTAAGTAGCAAGTAAGTAGCAAGTAAGTCGCAAGTAAGAAGCAAGTAAGTAGCAAGTAAGTCGCAAGTAAGTCGCAAGTAAGTCGCAAGTAAGTCGCAAGTAAGTCGCAAGTAAGTAGCAAGTAAGTCGCAAGTAAGTCGCAAGTAAGTCGCAAGTAAGTAGCAAGTAAGTCGCAAGTAAGTCGCAAGTAAGTCGCAAGTAAGTCGCAAGTAAGTCGCAAGTAAGTGGCAAGTAAGTCGCAAGCCCTCCAAAAAGTGGGAGAAATGTATGTCCCTTTGAAACCACCGTACATAACAGCTTGCTTCTGTTCTGATCGCAATTCAAGCGATAATCCCAGTCCAGAGAGAGATGAAAGAGCTTCTTCGAGGGCAAGATCTAGACTTTGCAAATCCGCCATATTTCCTCCTTTCAATGAATCAGAGTGAATTCTTCCCGCGGAGGACCGGGAGAAATATGTGCTTTTGATTGGCAGGTAGCAATCAATATGCAACCAACTGCACCAATCAGAGCCCCCGTCCATTCAGTGAACGGGTTCGGCAAACGAACAACGGCTGCGTGCAGGCGTATTTTCCCCCTCCCCTCCCCCTCCCCCTCCTCCATTTTAAACCCATCGTCCTCTCCCCTGGAATAATTTTTTGCCTCGCCCCAACCCTCTGTCAGTTTCATTATTCAAGATGGCGGCATATTGGATTATTCATCGCTCGCCCAGGATATTCATCGCTCGCCCAGCAAAATACGCCTGCTCTGCAGGCTACCAGAGGCTTTGCTCCACAACTGACATGGCGGCTTGCGTGGCCTGGCGCTCAGGCCGTACGCGTTTTTCCTATGTACTTCCGTTTTGTTTTCACTTCCGGTTTCCTTTTTTATTTGCGTGGTTTCTTTTTTGTTTGCGTTGTTTCTTTTTTATTCCGCCAAGTGAGTCTTTCTGTAGAAATAAAGCATGATAAATTTTGCATTAACTGAAAAACTCGGAAAAAAAATTCCGAGTTCCAGATGGGATTAGAACCCACGACCCTCCGTGATCTAGTCGGATGCTCTACCACTGAGCTACTGGAGACTCTATTGTGAGCAAGGGTGAAATGTAGGTCTTGACTAGAACCGCATCACGCAGTCACATAGTCAAATCAGGACAAGCACACATAGGACTTATAACTGCATCGCGCAGTCACATTAAAGCATACCTGAGATGCAACCATCCAGCCGCAACCATTCAGCCGCAACCATTCAGTTAATGCAAAATTTATCATGCTATATTTCTACAGAAAGACTCACTTGGCGGCTGGATGGTTGCATCTCAGGTATGCTTTAATGTGACTGCGCGATGCAGTTGTGAGACCTATGTGTGCTTGTCCTGGTTTGACTATGTGACTGCGTGATGCGGTTCTAGTCAAGACCCACATTTCACCCTTGCTCACCATAGAATCTCCAGTAGCTCAGTGGTAGAGCATCCGACTAGATCATGGAGGGCCGTGGGTTCAAATCCCATCTGGAACTCTGAATTTTTTTTTCCGAGTTTTTCAGTTAATGCAAAATTTATCATGCTATATTTCTTTTTTATTTGCTTGTTTTCTCTGTTATTTGCGTGTTTTCTTTTTTATTTGTGTGTTTGTTTTTTGTATGCGTGGTTTCTTTTTTTATTTGCGTGGTTTCGTTTTTATTTGCTTGTTCTCTTTTTTATTTGCGTGTTCTCTTTTTTGTTTGCGTGGTTTCTTTTTTGTTTGCAGCATGTCCCTTGTAGGCCATCATAGAAAAGACTAATAAGAACTTAAAAATTAAGAAATAAAAAAAAACTTACTTTTGTATCGCTACCCACGCGAGGATGATCCCTGGTAAATCGCTAAAAACGAACATAAAGACCAAGTTGACATATGGATCTCCCTCAACATCTGATATATACAACAGGAATCCATAAAACACCAAACTTGCCACCATCCTGTAAAGAACACAAACAAGTCATAGAGTCGGTAGAGCTTTCTAGGCTTGAACCATTAGGCTACTGATTTAAACCACAGCGTTTCACAATACAGTTAAATAACGAACGCTGAGCAAAGAGTTGAGGAATTCCATTGGGATGATGTAAAGCAGCCAAGATCTGGTTCGTCATTTTGATTTGATTCTCGTTAAATCGGCATTAAATTCATATTGAACCAACCAAATTCACAGGCCTACATGATAGAGTGTATCATCACACGTGGAACCAGTTGTATGTTTTCCCACACTACATGTACTTGCTCGTAAAAGAAAACAAACTTACCAATTGAACCAGAGGATTAGGGTTCGTGTACGCATGCGTGACGTCCGTAACAGATCTAGAGGTGAATGTCTTATTTTTGTTGACTGTGCTTCGGCTATCCTGCGTCGACAACTTTCCAGCGCACTTCTCAAGAAGTCTGACGTTACAGGCGTTGAACGTCTTTTAGCAAATTTCATCAAAACACGATGAGCTTCGTCTAAACGACCCTGGACAACAAGCCATCTTGCAGACTCAGGCAATATTCTGAAACGACAGTGATGAGCAGATGAAACCCAAAGTCATGCAAACTATCTCAAACTTACTGGCAAAAATGATTAAAGGTCACTCACATCGACTGATGTGATGTTGGAGACGCCGTGTGGTCATTACGTCGGGTGTTAGATCCACAAGAGGGAAATTCCAGCGAGATTTTTGTCTTAGCAATGAATCTCTTCAAACTCTAGTAAGTCGGTGTATAAATGGATACCTCTAGTGCTGTTAATTTGGGGGTAAGGTTTTCGCGGCCTTTTCCACTTAACATATCATAAAATTTATTACAAAAACTTTTAAAATTGTCGATTTAGTGGAGCTAAGAGGTCGTACAGGGATACCAAAGCACCTGGGAAGGAGGGAAAAAAAGCAGTTCGCTTGAAAGAAAACAACTTGCTGAAGTTCTAGGGCAATGAAGGCTCGTCTATTTTAATAGTGACCTGTACCTATTACTAGCCTATAGCCAATAGTTAGCTTCACTGTCGTGTCAATTTGGATCAATTTCACAGTTCTGTTCACAGCTCGAGATTCCCCATGTAATGTTCTCAGGAAAGATAATCTTCTCACAGTGATTTTCCCCGGTAGGTGTATGAAGGAGTACAGGTGACTTGTTGGAGAAATGAGGAAAGAAATGCTGTGATTAACCACAGGCAGCCCAAATTGGCGGTATGTGTACTAGAAGATTTCATTCACAGCACATGAGTACTGTAAATAGAAACGAACAACTTGAAATAAAAATATTAATGAAGGAATGCAAACGTCTAAATAAAACATTACTTACGTTTTATTTGTTGTTGTTTGTTTATTGACTGTCCTGGAAGCTTTGGAGGAAAGCTACACAAGTTTTAAATTTTGCTGTATCATATGTTTTGCCCTTTATCCTACAAGACGTTAGCATTCTTTTATTAATATTTTCATTTCAAGTTGTTCATTTATATTCAGTGTGCCGTGAATGAAATCTTCCAGTTCACATACTGCCAATTTGGGCTGCCTGTAGATTAACCCGCTACCAGCTTTACTCTCGGCTATTTCATCTTTACAGAAACCCAGAATAGCCCAGTCTCACTAGACGAGTTAGGAGCAATCTTAACATGTCGTTTAACTATGTGGCGTAAAGTCAAGTCAGCAAACTTACGCGTATAAAATAACAAAAAGAGCAGGAGGGCAGCTAGCCACGAGAAGCAGTGTCCGCCAGTCCCGGATGTAGTAGGCCAGTAAGGCCACGGTACCTGAACCAGCAGCCCAGAAAAACCCTGAACCTTTGCCAGACATGGTGCGGTAACTCGGTCCTACAAGCTCCAGGATGTACACGTAGTGAACAACGAAAAAACCCGTCAAAGACGCCGCCGTAGCAAAACGAAGAGTTGTGAAGAGGATTAAGGAATGAGCGAAAGTTGCGCCAAGACTAAACAATGCCTAAAGAAAAACACAGATCGAAACGCTGTTATGTCTGGGTCAGTGATGGGTGGGTAAAGTAAAACAAAGACTAAAGCAACAATAAGCCAGCACTTAGATCGTCCTATTATTAAACAGATTTTGACCACTTTAAAATCAGGACTAACTTGGCCTTAAGGGCCATTATGTTGAGAGTATAACCATTCTAAAACAGAAATACAAGGAATAAGACGGTAATCGTCCTTAGCTACCACTCAGTTTTAATGAATGGATAAAATACCCAACCCCGTAAATTCACTAATCTGGAAAATTGGAACATTTCGGCAAATAACGGATTTGTACTTTTTATGTCTGTGAAGAGAATTTGTTTTTACACCTTGGTATATTTCTATTACCAGAAACTCATAAGTCCTTATGAGTTTCTGATATTACCGAGTAATGATTCACTAATTAGCACACAACAAAGATTTACCGTAAGCAGCGAACATAGCAGCATACAAAACCGCCTCCCGAACAAATCCGAGATGGCTCCGAACAGAAAAGATCCAACCAACATGCCCGCAGCAAATGCCGCTTGTACATTTGCCGCGATAAAGGCTCGATGGCAAATGAGATTGTACTGGAGAAAAAATGAAAAAAAAAATATCACATTCAACTTAGGGATGGTGCGTTTTTTCTTAGAGGGGGGAGGGCTGGGGCCTCAGAGGGGAGGGTCATCAGTGAAAGTGAGCACCAAAAGGGGAGGGCCATACCTCATGAGAGCTATTCAAGGGAGGGTCACACATCTTTTCCAGAATTTTTTAATGAGAATTTTTGTGATGTTGCTTTCCATTTTTTTTACAGATTAAGTTTTTCTTTTCACCTACTTTGATTTAATTTGGTGTTTTATTATAGGTACTGGGTTACATTTTTACATGTATATTATGCCATGGCACATAGTTTTTCTCGGAGGACTCGTGTTTTTTTCCGTCCGTCTCGAGAAGTACTTGACTCAGGTATCGTTTCTTCAGCTTCTTGCTGTTGGTTATCCGCTGCCTGATCTCCTGAGTCGTTTAGTTCTGAAGAGTTACTAGTAGATCCAACAATGCGCTCTACCCTGTCGGAAATGTCGGAAATATTTGTTTTTGAGAGGAAGATTTCGCATGCTAAACAACTAAACCTTTCTGTTAAAATAACCAACAGCAGTGCCGGCTAGTCGGAGAAGGAAGCGCGTGTATTTTCCCTTAGATATTTTATGTTCAAAACTTTTATAATACTCAAATACTTCCATATTCAAACTTCAGCTATAAAACGTAAATATCCCACACTGATTGTTCGCATTTTCCTTGTTTCAGCACGCACACATTCAATATCGAGATATATTCATATTCAAACACTTTACGGTCACAAGCGAAACGTTCTGAGGTTTCTACAGCATGGAACATACCATGTTGTAGTGAGGGGAGGGTCGCACTTTTGTCAGTCACCTAAAGGTGGGGGGTCAGGAGTTTTTTTATTAAAACACAAGGGAGGGCCAACACTTTTTTGGGAAAAAATAACAAAATTCCCCAGCCCTCCCCCCCCAAGAAAAAACGTACCTTCCCTTAATGGCACAAAATGACATTATGGAATCTTATATTTACAGAAATATTTGGTCACTTATCAGCTACAAATTCAGCACAACAAACAGGGATGAGCTTTGACCACACAAATTGACTTGCATTTCATTTCCACCACCTACATAGAAAGAAGGACTTAATGGGGGTACTAGCTTTGATGGTAGATGCTTTAAAATTTCTCTCTCTGAGGGTTGACAATTTTTAAGGTATTTTAAATTCCTTCACCCAAAGGCCAAGTATCTGAATACGGGCAACATTTTCTTGCAACTTGTGATGCAACACATGTTGCGTTGTAAGTTGAGATTGTTTGTGATGCAAATTCCCACCTCCTCGCACAACAAATTTTCATGTTGCAGAAAGTAACAACGCCGCAATTAAAAAAAAGGTTAAAACGGAAATCGACTAGTGTGTTTTGGGAATTGTTTTGATTTTGCAGGTTTTATTCCATTCTAGATTATTCCCACGCCAATGTCAGGGGGTCCTGTAAGTGTTTCATAACCAGTTTCAATCTTTGGCCTAATAAGTCAGACCAACTGTGGTCCATACCTAAATCCAAAGCAAACAGTTACAATCTATTCTACGAGGGCGCACAAGATATCGAATGATAGATAACCAACGAGTGTTCATTGTCCTCATTTGGTCACAGCAGGTATATGAGCTGATAACCTAGCTCCGTTCAGCCAATCAAAATGCTAGAAATCCAATATACCTAGTCCAGTTTTTAATAATACAGTATATCTTTACAGCGGGAACGCAAGTAAGTTCTGTTGATTTCAAATTCAATTTCAAATCAACCCGATTCGAGTAAGATACTTACCGATTTTTTAAATTTTTTTTTGATATTTGATAATGATATTAGTATTACGACATCACACTTAAACTGTGACGTCATCATTCATGGTAGAGTCCAGGCTTAGAAGAGTCTAAAATGCACAAGGTACTGGGCTACAACGCAAAGCTCGATAATTGTAAATCAATCATGCATACACAAACACGTCAATGAAAACAACAAAGTACTTGTGCTTGAAAGGATTCTGCGAACAAAGCACCAAATGAACACGCATGCCAACTTTTTCTTCCACGTGGTTACATGAGCAGTATTGCATGGTTCAAAATCACCGATACAGCTCCCCAGTTTCATAACGCTATTAGCCCACCCTTACTGGCTTGAATAATAAAGAAGCTTACCTCTGTCACCGCACTAGTAAATCCAATAAAGTGGTATTTGGTACAGTTGTCACAGCATTTGTTCAAATCACACTCCACACCCGGGGTGACACACTGGAACTTGGGTGTCCCAGTTAAAAAGAAACCACCAGCGAACTGGATTCCACTGGGTATCAACACAAACGCACACGTTAAGACATAAATAATCCTTTGCCATGAACCAAATTCACCAATGGACTTCAAGATGTCATCAAACTGGAAAACTGAGGGTCTGGAATCAAAACAGAATTTGTTAGTAATACAAATACAACAGCATTCTGTGAAAGATGCTGAATTTGAGAAAATTTGAGGGAAAAGAACAGAGTTTTGTACTTCGTAAGTCTTCGAGGTGGCTGCCAGTCGTAAGGAGTGGAGAACTATCGCTAAAGGTCTGTGTACAACTTCATTGATAAGTTTAATGATCATAAAAAAGCACCATTGTGACCACAACTTAGCATTATTTTGTTCAAATGGGCCACTTGGGGCGAGCCTATCTCTTGAATTACCCTCTTTTTTTCAACAGTTTCCAACAGATATCCGGTTTTAGCATTCACCCTAAGTTTAAGGTTTCTTCTATGTACTTAATGTCGTCATGCCACATTCTAAAGACATGCTATTTCATTTCTGGGCTTTTTTTCTTAAACTCTGCTCATGTGCAACGGCCTGGCTGTAGTGCCTTATGGGCTTAGCTATAACTAGATTTGTTATTAATCAATTTTATATAATACAACGCTAAATTTTGGCGTGCTCTCATTGGTCGAAATCGATCAAATGAAGTGATAGTGCATCTTCTCAGCAGGCGCCTATCAGCGTATAGTGCCCGTTTTTGGGAATTTTCGCTCAAAATTTAGCGTTGCACAATAAAAACAATAGAATCCTTCTGTCTCAGGCCCTATGTGTCATAGGTTACCTCAGAAATCTGAATCACTTTAAGAAGCTAAAAAGGCAAAAGGATCTCTTAGCCTTAGTTAGTAACGAATGTGGATCTGACTGTTTTCTCTGTAGATCATAGACATAGTATTTTAGCAGAATATCATTAGCAATTTCAATAGAATATTATTAGAATATTATTATTAACAATTTTCTTATATTATTATTGATATTACTGGATACACACTTATGTTTTGTATTTAATTATTTTAGTTACTTTACTTACTTTAATTATTTTGTGTCACCAATTAGCATGCATGCTAAAGATTCTTGACACATTAATTAAGTTATTAATATTTGAAATTATGAATATATGAGATTCATATATTTGAACTGCGGAATGAAGGATCTTCTTTACATTTATTTATTAATATTTGTTGTGAACATCCTCGGGCAACCTATCACATGATAGTGCCTTCAACAGAAGAACTCTAAATAGCTTATTATAAATCTCTTTACAGTGGCCAATTTACTTTACATGAACTCACTTTATATAAAGTTAAAAAGTTATTTAATATTATGATGAAATTGCTTAAACAAGGTTTTAATTGGAAACAAACAAAATTTATTAAAAGTAAAGTGGTGTGACCTAGTTCTAGATGAAAATCATTGCCACCCCACGACATTAGAAATGGACTGACTGGACAGAGGCATTAAAGACCATGAAGACGTCAAGTTTAACTGCTTTATTTTTCCACTTCTTTTCAGTTTTACTATTTTGTAGTCCAGTTACATCTTTCTGTCCAGCATTCTAATTAATGACTATTGAACTAAGCCATGTACTAACCCTTTAAACAAAACAAAAAAACAGATATACCCGGAGGGGGGGTATTCAATAAAGTTTTGTACAGGAGGCTCTGCCTAGGGGTTTAAACCCTTACCCTTTAATATTCTAATTTTTACCAAAATGGCACCCCTTTCTTATACCTCAAGGAGCCAAAACAATAGAATTTCCTATAATCATCACATTTTTCCCAGGCTTTCAGTTGTTCTGGTTCAGTTGCTCAAAGGGTGCAAGCTTTTATGTGTTTAATGTTGTCATTTCTGCCCTAAATTTGGCACCCTTTCAAATACTTCGCTTCACCCGTCATCTTTTCCACTTTTCAGCCGATTTTGTGACCTTTTCATATACTAAAATGGCAATTTTCCCTACCCTTTAGTATACTGCGGGCTTAAGAAAGGCACCCCTTTTGGGTTGAGCCTCCCCACATAGCCCACTAGAGGGAGTACCCCCCCAGGTATATATACCTCACGTAGGCAGTTCTGACTTTTGTTTCTGTGAATAATCAAACCCCAAAGTATGACTATTCACACATTGCTCATACACAGATTTTAAAATTTATATGCGGTATTCTAGGTTCAATCCGTCTCACCTAGCTTATTTCTAGATACATTTAGGAGGTCACATAACCTCTAATAACTAGCTCGTACCCGTGAACAATTCACCACTCAACCTAAACCATCACAAGTGCGCTGTTTGGAGGTCTGACAGTCTTTATTGATAATATACAGAATAAACTACACGACAAAACAAGAACAATAATTCCAACATATCTAAATTAGATATTGACAAATATTTAAAAGATTACAACAACTAGTACAAGCTAGGACTAAACGTACAATGCCAACAAAAAGACTGTCCGAGGAAGAGGATGGGAGGGCAAAAAATTAAAACTCTTACTGCTATAGAAAGCAAAGCTAGTGATACTGCGTGAAATGACTGGTACTTAAGCTTGCATAGTCTAGGCTATAATGCAGGAATAAACGAAATACACTAAAAAAATTCCTGGCACTGAAACATGTAAGCTGCTGATTGGTTACTGAAAATCTTGTGACTATCAGCTACATAGTTTAATGGTTGTGTCACAGACTTATGACCATCATGCTATACCGTATTTTCTCAATTAAACGCCAGGGGCGTTTATTTAAAACTCGGCCTCATAGACCCAGTGTTTATTCAAACCCGGCGTTTATTCGGGGCCCGGCGTTTATTTATTAAATGCATATTTTACCCATCCATTTTTTATCATCAATACTAGAGGTTTGTTGAATCAAGAACCAATTTTCAACAAAAACATTGAAAAAATGTGAAACAATGTGATCAACTTTGTCTCATCTAAGTGAATCTGGTAAGTTATTAAAAATAACATCACTGACAGGAACACCGTCCTTCCTCCGTGGAACACAGAGGAAGTGTATCGGTATTAAACTGCTCGACAGCAAACGTTCTGTGCAAGCAAATACTTATTTAGAACAAGGTGATGGCGAGGTTCCTGTTCCATCAGTTCTGAGAAAGGCAAAATTATGGAACGATTCAAGAAACTGCTAAAGAAATGCTGAAGAGACTCTCGAGATGATCCTTGTTTGTGTACAAGCCCGCAAAAAAGTTACCATGAGATTGACTCGATACCTGATGCACCGTTTGTTTCATCTGTTTTAGTTAGAAGTACATTTGTACAAGGCAGTTTGGTTTGAATATCAGTGTAAAAATCTATCTAAATCTATCTATCAGAATATCAGTGTATAAATCTATCAGTGTATAAGTTTATTTGAGGTCCCGGCGTTTATTCCAGATGGGTATATTATATCAGGATTATATGTCGCAACAAGTATGTAGTTGCGACATATAATCCTGATATAATATACCCATCTGGAATAAACGCCAGGACCTCAAATAAACGCCGGGACCCCGAATAAACGCCGGGGGCATTTAATTTAAACTCAGCCCTGTATAGACCCGGCATTTATTTGAACCCGGCGTTTATTCGGGGTCCGGCGTTTAATCGAGAAAATACGGTACTTAAAACAATACTAGGCTCTAGCCATGGAAAAAATATGGCCGCCAGACCTCACGTGCGTCCGTCACTGGAGGTGGTCTAGATTTAATAACTCATTATCAATATCCACAACAAGATTTGACTTTCCCAAGGCCTCTTGAGACTTCGTCGCTCACTCAGTCGCTTCATTCGTGACCTCATTGAAGCTCACTTTGCTCGCTTTATTTGCAAAACACAGGGCAAATTAATATCAATTGAAGAGGTCGACTTGGAGCAAGTCTACAACATAATGTCTTGGAAACCGACACAAATTTGCATAAGCGGTTGAAATTGGTCACACATGAAAACCAACACAAATTTGCATAAGCGATTGAAATTAGTCACACATCAACAGACATGGCGCTGAGAGAAATGTGCAACTTTTCTGCAAATTCTCCAAAGTGGACCTTTTTTATTTAAAACCAAATTGGGCACATGCTTATTGCTAGGAAAGTAAAGAAATGGTGTAGTTTTGGCTCTTTGAAACTTAGCCAGTTTTTTCGCGATGGGTGGACAACAGTTCTTTCATCGTGTATTATATATAATATAGATAATAAGGTGGGATATAAATGGTTGTGCAGGTTAACAGTTAGAGACCATGACTTAGAAACCATGGGTGATATTTAATGAACAATCGATGATTATTACTCAATTAATTGCATAATCAATGAGAAAAGAACAACATCAATAGGAAATCGTTGACACAAAAGGTTCAATCATTGACAACCCATTAGTTGTGTGTGTTAACATGGTTAGTGATCAAGGGGTACCACAGGGTCTTGACACAGTCTTCTTGTTAATCTATTACATGGAATGAAAGTTACAAAATATAAACGTAAGACGAATTTTAATTTTATCTTCATGAAGAAATGGGCTTTGGTTTCTCAATAGCAACAATTTCCTTTGAGGAGCTTTGGAGAAAGTTTGAACAACCTTTCGAAGGCTATACACCAATTCAGATAGCTAAAAGAAATGACTAATGAAAATTTAAACCAATGCCAAAGAGCCTTTTCTCACTGAGACTGGAAGTAAATCTTGTAATTTATGGAAAAGCGAGTTTCATATTCACATCATTATTTTAATTTTACAGAATATAATCCTTTCATGTGTAATTGCTTTGTACTGTTTACAGGTAAACTGTGTTTATCTTGATTCTGTGGGACCACCAAAAATAGTCCAGAGAACCAAGAAGAATGAATATGTCCTTGACATTACTAACTTGAAACTGATTGAATCATCTAACACGATTCATGGGAGCAATTGAGGTGGTTAGTTTTGGGGGAAACTCTGGTTACAATCCTGTAAAAAAAGTAATGGTTGATGTCATCCTTTCTGATTTTGTTTTAGTCCCCACTGAACAAAGGTGTGAAGAATGGAGGTTTGGCTGTAATCATTTCTTAAAGATATTGTTTTACTTTTGTCTAGCTATTTTGGTATGAAACCATTAATTATATAGTAATTTACTAGTGTCATAGTTTGTTACCGGTATGTAATACACTTCTTGTAAGCGCATGCACAGGAGTTCTTCACTCTCGGCATGCTCGGCTATCAATAAACATATTGTTGTCCCATAGCTTTTTCTCCTTCATGAATTAAAACTACAATAACTAGGCTCAGAGGTTTTATGGATGTGTTACTATTAGTGGTGTACCGATCACTGATTATACATGTAATCAATAATTGATCAGAAAACTCTTGGTGACATGACCAAAACATTATGCTTCATACATAATCGATTGCCGTGAAAACCTGACTAATTTAATGCGGTAAGTGCGAGAAAAAATAAAAACAGATGTTGAACACCCTGGTGTGTCTTGGCTGTTGTCTTCTTTGGGGGGGCAAATTCAATCCACTGAACTTGTCTTTAATACTTGGTCATCGTCATACTTTTTGGAACAGAATGACTTTTTGGAATGTCATGCATTGACCAAATAAATAAGCTACAGTAAAACCCCAATTTAACAAAGACCCAAGCAAAATAAACGATATTCTTCAGCCTGGCCAAAGTTACAGTAAAATGTATGAAGCAGGACCCCGATATATCAAACCCTGGTATAATGAAATTCCTGATATAATGAACACAAACCAAAGGCCCAAACTAAAAATCTACCCCGATATAACAAAAAATGTCATCACGTAACTGAAATTGAAGTCAAAACAAATAAACAGAGGTGCAAATTCTTTAATCCTATTGTACTTGACTGCAAAATACTGTAAAGTTTCTGTCAACAGCTCATTATGCACTTTTAGAGGGCACCATGTAGTGACTTCTATGCAGCTTGGTCCTCTGTCTGTTATTGGTTCTATCATCTTTTTCACTTTTGAAGGCTTCTTGTGTTCAAAGGTATATTGTAGTAGCACCCTAGTACACTGTACCAATACAAAATTTAGCTATGTAGTTCTATGCACATGCACACAAAAATTATGAATGAGATTTGATCACTAAAACCCAGATACATTGCACAAGTAATTTGAATGCCATCTTATTTGAAACAAATTAATTATTAACCCACCCAATATAACAAAGATATTGATCACTTTCAGTCAATTTTTTATAACGAACCCCCGACATAATGAACTCATTTTCCCAGTCCCTTGGCACTTTGTTAAATTGGGGTTCCACTGTAGTGCAGTCTGCTTAGTTACCCGATATGTTTTTTCATTCAACCAAAAATACATGTAAATCACTTCCACGTTAGAACAAAACCAACACAGAACCAACACAAAAAACCATCACAGCTCACAACAAAACAACTGATCATCATCACAAGCTTGTTCCCACGGTCCTATCTCAGTGCAGCCTCATTTACATGTTCCCTACACTTATTTCAACATAGTGGCTGCAGACTGGGAAATCCACCAATGGTTTACGCGATTATAATCGATGTTCGATCGGTTGGGACAATCCAATAGTGAGTAGAACCCCGGTAACTCAAACTTGGACAACTAGAACTCCCCCCGCTAACTTGAACTAAATTTTTGTTGCCCTTGATCAAAATTTACCCTGATAACTCGAATTCTGGTACTTGCAACTCACCACGGACGCCCAGTGAAATATCCCATTACACATTCAAAAGAATTATAGCCTTTCCGCCTACCTAGATCTAACAAGAAAGAAACCATCTAGAAAATCATTAGTAAAACTGAGAATTAGCAGTCATAAACTTAGGATGGAAACAGGTAGATACAACAAAATACCTCGTGATGAGAAGTTATGTAGTCTCTGTAATTGTAACAAAATTGAAGATGAAACTCATTTTTTACTAGATTGCCCGACCTATTCTTCAATAAGAGACAGGTTCTTTTCTAAAATAGAACCTAAAATCCCATTTCTACGACTATTATCACATGAGACCTTATTGTCACATCTTATGAATTGTACTGATTATTTCATAAATATTCATTAACCTCATTTATCTCGTCATTTTTTGAACACAGAGTCAAACTAGTTACAATGGCTACCTCTCTGAATGGTTAAAAATAAAAAATGGTTGTAATCTCTTTTAGTTATTTTAATTAATTAAGTAATTAATAATTAAATTTAAGTGGCTTTTGCAATACTGTAATACTTTGTTGTAGTCATGCAAATAAAGCTTGTTGTTGTTGTTGTTGTTGTTGTCATTAGCTCTTCTTGTTGTGTAATTGGTAAAAACACGAAAACTAACACTACACAGCAAGTTGATTTTAACTAGTGCAACGAACAGATCACCTAATTATCTGACAGTGAGTGTAACTGAGTTACATTCAGTGTTCTGTATTATCATAAGAATGCATAATGGTGTCACGGTTTCTGACGAGATACAGTTTAATTTGTACTGTACTGCTTAAAAATCAATAAACTATCAATTATTAACATGGCAAATTAAAAATTCAATCGACCCCGATAACTCGAACCCCCGCTAACTCGAACCCCCGCTAACTCGAACCCCCGCTAACTCGAACCCCCGCTAACTCGAACCCCCGCTAACTTGAACTGTTTTTTGTTTCCCTTCAGAGTTCAAGTTACCGGGGTCCTACTGTATTTATTATTTTCTGAGGATGCATCATGAAATCATAACCAATTCCCAATACTAGTTACTACCACCCTGCAATCAACTACAATATAGCATCCTATCTAGGGGGAGGAATAACACCCCCTACCTGCTTCAAGATAAAGGCACCAGAGAAAGAAATTAGGGAACAATTTTTGAATGTACTGACAGTCACATGCAAAACTTCAGGCAGTTTTGGCACTGAACTAGTTTTCTGTTGCAAGTTTGGAAGATGCAATATTTGACTTGGATTGAGATGCATTATAGATGTATGTCAAGATAAATAAAGAAAATAAGCACGAAAAATAAGCATGGAAAATAATCCTCAGATGCATCTGTTTCGTGGGTCTGAGTGACCATAAAACAGAATGCATAATTCGTCTTAGACAGATAATGTGTCACTGTGAACCAGACATTGCTGAGCTCAGTGTCTTTACTTCTCTAGTGTCAGTGTTATGTGCCTCCACATTTATTTTCAGATGGCACAATGCGAGTCAGACGAATTATGCACTTATTAAGTTAACTGAAGCATGACACTTAAGTTGTCCCTGGTAAAGAGTACAAACCCTACCCATACACAAAAGTTGCCAGTAAAGTAGAGACAAATTTTGTCTCCACCCCTAGGACAAGGGTGGGTAAAATTTCCACACAGCCCCATACATTAATTATGCATACATTTACTGACTCGAGCTCTATTCATGATTGCCCTTTGTTTATTGAAATAGTTCCATGCATAATTAGTGTATAGGGCTGTGCGGAAATTTTACCCTAGGGTGCCTACTACAGTTTGTTATGTAACTTACTTAAATAGGCCTGAAAATATTCTGGCTCTTTGGCAATTTGTCTTCTCCTATGCGCTTTGGGAAACCACTTAGTGTTTTGTTTTTCCACAGCAAAAATCTACTCATTTTGTAAACAGCAGATTTCTGTCAGATTGGCTCCCGATTCACTACGTGGCTGCTTTCACAGGGATGAAGTTTGCCGTTAAAAGGTATAGAAATAAAAATATTTGAGTAAAATGAAGCGACACTTATACAAATTTGATTATGTATTAAAATGATTTTGCATTGATAACGCTGTCCGGTTTTCATTGAGTGGAGGAAGCTCTGCGACGTCCCATCCCCGTGAGAAACCGAACAAGTACTCATTCCTCACAGGTTTCATGCAAAACAACGATGAATGCAACTTAAACGATACCTGTTTATGCTAACTAGAGCTGCATGCTTTTCTTCGTTCGAGGCAGGCTCAAAGTTCGGCGTTTCTTCAGCCATCTACCCTCCTCAAGCTCAAAGGTGTTATTCGATCCCCTGCGAGAATTTTTATAAAATACATGTCAATAGCGATTCACAGCAATTGAAACGTTTCAACGTCATGTAAGACTCCTTACAATGTCTCCGCCATTAATTAATATACGGTGTGAAGGCACAGGGCACCTACAGAAACGATAAGGTACTTTCTGTAAAGCGGAACCACGATATAACGAAGTGCAAGGGACTGGAAAATGTGTTCGTTATAACGAAGGTTCGTAATATCGGGGTTGTTTCTATACATTTTACTATTACTGGCTGAAAAATATCCTTCGTTATACCGGGGGTCTTCGTTATACAGGGTTCAAATAAGGAAATGTATGGCATTACTGAAACGTCCCTATTATAAATGAAACATTGCAAACAATATTCACATTTGAGTTCAACCAAATGTAAAATCACCTCAGTCGTTGTGTTTTGGTGTCCTTTTGGCTTAAAAAGGGTTTGGGGAGGCCCTCTACTGTACATGTACATACGCGTAATAGTCGTAGCCTTGTATTTTAGTAACTCTGACGAAGAAGTGTTGAAGAGGTGTTTTTTACCCTGATAAGTATTTCTTTGTTCAGTACAAAATCAAACCCCTTCTAGCTACAAGTATTGTCCTCCCAGGGTGTTTTTATCGAGCCTTTAAGCTAGAGAAAAGAGATAGAGCCTTTGTCAAGGTCTCAATTTCAACCATGTGTAATTGCCCTTAGCCACAATCATGACGCCCAAATACTAAGAACTATGGAATAGAAGCAACCAGCAACTATTTGTTATCCTAGCAGTCGATTTTTCTTCCATATAGTTGCTGATTTTTCTTGATACCAAAGCTTGTCAGAAGTTCTCTAAATAACGGGTCATGGGAGTCACTGATTCAACGTAATCCGCACACACTCCGTAACAAACACCCCTCTTCACAGTTAACTTTTTTTCATCTGCATTTCGATGTAATTGAACGGGGAAGTGAGGTTATTTAGGGCAGGAACTGCAAAATTGCACGAAATTGCCTCACATTTGTGTTGAAATGCATTTACTTATAATGCAAATGACAAATGTGATCTTTCATGGGGTTATCCTCCCACATTCACTGGTGGGCTTCCATACGATTTTGTGAGCACAAAGCCTGAAGCTTGTGTAGCTGACAGTGAGGAAGCTTGTATAGCTGACAGACAGGTATATGAAACCCATTTCAAGAAATTTTTAATGTTTTCATCTATTTATTTACATAATAACAAAGTTTACAATGAAATGCCGAATATTTGAATATCTGAACTGGGGCATGAAGAATTAAATGTAAATGTATATAGACACAACTTTTGCAGATGCGAAAAGAAAGCCTGAAAAAAATTAGGCTTGTACGGGATTCGAACCCTTGACCTCAGCGAACCGACTTAATGACAAGCTCCCAGTTGGCTTGTTAGCTTGGTTGGTTAGAGCACAAGTATCGCAGAGCTCAAGGGTTCGAATCCCGTACAAGCCTGAATTTTTTTCAGGCTTTCTTTTCGCAACTGCAAAAGTTGCGTCTATAACTGCGATGGTCTTTTTTACATTTAAAGTGTACATTAATTGTCAGTGAATCGAGTTTTACAACATTGATTATAACAGCTATAGGACATAATCACATTCAAAGTAGTTTGACAAATTATGTAGACTATATGGTATCTAAATGAAATAATAATTAATAACAGTTTCAGAGATCATATATTGGTTGCTATTACGAAGGAGAAGTATTTTTAACCGAGGGGAATTTAGTAGATATTTTCAAGACTATATTTAAAGAGCTGGCTTTCTTCTCCTCTGTCGACTGGACATGGAGTGGTTTATTATAGTACGCAAAAAATACAATTTTGAATGTAAAAATATGAATTCGAAAAATTCTAGAGTATTTTCTGAAGTATTTTCATTCCTGAAATTAGAATCGCTGTTTATCCTCGCTTGAATCGCATAACTAGTATTTTGAATAGGAAGAACCTTGTTCAAATAAGTGTTTATCATGATACTTTAGTGTTTATGAAAAAGTGTGCCTTAATGAAGGAAGTTATTACGAGACTTTTGGTGTTGCCGAACTGGACGCTCGGGGACGGTTACGGACCAAGAGCTTTTATTTTGAGAACCAAAATCTTCCTGTGAGTTTTTCGGTTTCCTTTTCGGTTTGCCTTTCAGTTGCTTTTGAAGGAATATGGGCGCGTTCCTTTAGCAAATCCGGATTTGGATTCATCCAATCCACCCCACTGAGTGGATTTTTTGGATTTAATATCAATCCAGATTTGGATTCCGCGTTTCGTTTACCCATTTTCGTCCTTTTGTTTTCATAAAGAGGAGAGGACGCATAAACAAGAAGACTTTGAAACAAATAAACGACAAAACAAATGACTAAACAAACGCAAAGCAGAACAGAGTTCATAATAAAAAAAATATATTAAAAAAAAAAACGGGAAAAACTTTTTGTTTACACAAAGAGGAGAGGACGGGTAAACTCCAAGAAGACCCGTCAGCAATTTTGCGCTTGCGCTTGCGCTTGATAGTCGAAAACGTGAGCTGGAGTCCGTATGACTTCGAACAATTTGCTCGGCATAACCAGTAATTCTGAAGCCTTGTTGCCTTTCTTTCTTTTCATCCGAGGCTGAAATTAACAACAGGATGCTGTTGTCAGTATATTTTGTTGCCAGTTGGTATTCATCGTTGATTAAATCGAGTAAAGGGTCAAAAAGTGCCAACCTTCGGATGACTGCCATTTTGTTTTTGACTGGGAACGAAGCTGCGAAATCATGTGATCGATAAGCCGGAGAAAATCAGGAATCCGGATTTCGCGTTCCATTTTTTTTAACCTAAATCTGGATTTTTTTAGATTCAAATCTCATGCGTTCCATTTGTTTTCATGAATCTCTAAAATCTGGATTTTTCAATCCGTATCCGGGTTTGCTAGAAGGAATAAGCCCTAAAATCTTTCCCGCTCCACCGACTCCAGGATCGTCTGTTTAACATCTTCAGGACAGCGTCACGATTACATAACGAAACTGATTTATACGCTACAACCACGGAGAAAATGCTATCTAGAGATATGAGAGATATAGCTGACTTGCAAAAAGTATTCCTTGCCTGTATCGTAGAAAGTCGGACCAATTTGTTCCTTGCAATTTGCAGAGCTTATTTGTCATGATATTTGTCATGAGAGAAAAGTGCAGGCATTGGAAGACGCCTTTCTTGCAGGAGTTTACATGGGCTAATTTTTCTTCACTTGTAATATGTTATTACAAGAACCTCATAAACAATGCTGAGAAGAATTGCAATTTTTCTGACCCACTAATAATAATTTTTGCGCTAAGTTGCTTGGACTTTCAGTCGTTTCCTACTGCACAGAAGAACAGAGGACATAGGAACTATATGTTTACACAGTAATTTAAACGTCTTTTCGGGGTTGTAGAGGCTTATAAAGCTGATCTGATGAAATGGCTATGTTTTGTCAGTCTGACCTGGCATAAATAATTATGGCCTTAAATAAAAAGATAAATAAATCGACTTTGTTTAAAGAGGGTGACACTAAACAGTTTTTCAACTGACAGACCCGTGGCCCTCGGATTCCAGATCGAATTGGAATTTGGCCTTCTTCGTGGACTCAAGATAAAAGTGTAGATAATAAGCCACTACCCGCTATACAAAGTATTTAGCTTTTTCAGTTTCAGCTTGATTTCTAGTCATTGCCAGAAGCACAAAAAGGCCTGGAGATACTCACAATAGTGGGCTAGGCTTCGCGAGAAAGGGGTGCCTTTTTTGTCCTTGCGGTAGACGGGAGAGAAATTTGTTATTTGCCGAATCTCACCTTAATTAAACTGAGAGGGGAAGGGAAACAGCTAAATTTAAGCACTATAAGGGTTGCAAATATTTTTCGAAATTACAACGCATAAACATGATAAAGAACAAATCCTTCGAGCGACTAAAAGCCCGCAGCGATCAACTGTTGTTTGGTTTATCCTTGCGGTATGAAAAGGTAAAATGTTTGGTCTAGGTACGTCGAGGGGTACCATTAAGTATTAGTACATGAGGAGGTAACGGTTTGAACCTCAGAGTGGGGGGGGGGGTACTCCCCCTATAAAACTTTATTGAGCGCACCGTCCCCTCCCTTCCTCAGAGAGCAAATTGATGTCTCGTTGGGTAAAATCCCCCTTCCACTGTACATAAACATTGGTTACCTGCGATGGATTGCTTTAATTTGTTAATACTTATTTAGCCTGAAAGGCGCCTAAATGGCTGCCAGTTATTGTCTAACCAGTAACAAAAAATATCCCCCAAGAAGCTCTCCTTCCGGATATAAGCGCAACTTAACTGTCTACAAAAACAAACGTATTGGAGAGGATCGGATTAGTATATAAGAACTCAATTATTTACATTTTTTAGATTTGTCGATCTCAACTTTGAAGCTTTCCCACTTTTAAGCCTTCCAGCCTCTTCCCCCCAGTTCCAAGTTTTGGAGGCCCGTAGAGGTTATGCCAGGAATGTTCAGGTATAATGGTTATGAACAGATCACTCACAAAGTTTGGTTTCCCCAAATAAGCAATGTGACCTCTAAGGGTTGCACAGCCCACATCACACCGTTGTTTTACAAGGCTTTAAATTTCAGAATGATGTAACGTGACGAAATCATACAATAAAAAGCAATCGAAGACGCAGTAAGTACAGTCTGGCTTCCAACGGGCCACAATAGCATGGCTAGTTTGACGGGGAGTTGAGGGACTTTTACGTACGAAGATGGCTGCATGAGCACATTTTTGTTCAGCGGGCGAAAGTAAAGTGTCCGCAATAAAAGGCGACCAAAGTTTTAGAATCTCCCTGGTCTTTGGTAGATTCTTGAAAAATCCCGGTGAGTTAATTTGTCTCTGTTCTAGAATTAAATTTCCCTTGCGGAGTGTGCCCTTAACAGTTTCTCAAAACTTTGCCAATTGTATTGTCGTTCTTTTGACCACGATTTTTAATTTAGCGCAAAATTAAGCTGATTTCAACGTAGGTTGAAAATCTAATTGTCGTTCAAAATGTTGAAAATCGCATTCCGAGGACATAAATTTCAAACTTTCTTAGGGGAGCATGCTCCCTACCCTGCGAGCAGAGGCGCTTCGATCTTCCTAGATAAGTCCCGAGTTATCTAGGAAGATCGAAGGGCCTCTACTCGCAGGGTACATGCTCTTAGATCCCCCTAGATAACTGACTGCGCATTCAGTGCTCGTCTGTTCAAACTGATCCCCCTATCATTCAACTCATACATCCGCGCCTCCTTACCTCCACTTGAAAACATATTCCCATCCTAAGAAAGTGTCCAGGATTTCTTCCCTTTTCAACATTGAATGAGATTGACATCTGTTGCTGTGTTGTGAAGCTTAACTGTCTGTTATTTTAGTAACGTTACTTCAGTTGTTTTGACCATCGTGCTACTCTTGTGGCTCAAGGTTGTTCAACTGGTCTTCAGGTTAGCCCGCACATGTATACAGCTTGTGCCATCTACTTGAATGATCAATTTTGTCTTTGAGTAATTTTTCCCCGGTAGACAAATTTGGAAGTGCTCTTTGACCTTGGTGTGGAGCCACACTAGAGTGAGAGTCATGGCTAGTTTTGAGTAGGGTAGTCGACTTAACTGTCCTCCATTGGTTTATTGTAATTGAGTTTCGTTTGTCCGTGTGGTATTATTCGTTTCCCTAGTGAACTGTTTTGTCGTGTCGAATTAGAGCCGTTCGATTCCCACGCCTGGGAAACCGCCTGGAAAACCCAAACGTGTCTACAATTATGGTATATGGCGAGGTTTGCAAGAGATGTTTGATGTTCTTAGTTGCTAGTTGTTCTTAGAAGTTAGACGAGGGATTTAAGTTGTAAAAGCCAGAAGAAAAAGAATGAAACCGGAGTCTTGGTACCTCTCTGCTACGCAAGCGAGTGCTGCTCTACAGCTGCTGTGAAAAAGGATAGAAGACTCTTGGGAACTACTGACAGAGCGCTCGTTGAGCGTCGGGTCTGCATAACAATGTGCACTCAAGTCAACTAAATTTTATAAACTACCGATCTCCGCACGCGGTATTTTGAAACAAGTTGGTGAATTTTTGCCTCTCCTGATGGAACGCCGTTTTCGTCTTCTTCCTAACGAACATCCGCCGGGTCTCAGCAGGTCTGTTGCAGAGGGGTGTAATAAAGTTATTATAGTCTCATTTAACCCAGGGGATGACCACATAAACAACCCTGAACACATTGAAAACTTAAATACTTTTTAGAACATGTACCTGGAGCGCGGGTTGATTAGCAAGATCCGCCTTTTGACATATCGTATAGGAATTCGGGTCCAGCTTACTCACGATGGTCATATGAACAATGTTTCTCCTGAGATTAAAGGGACACTGTCACGGCGATTTTTATGTTTTGGGGTGAAAATGTGCTGAAATCTAACAGTAGAATCATTTGCAGCACTCATATGCGTATAGCCGTCGGATTTGCCCATTAGAATTTTTTCTTGTTTTTCAGCTTGAAAACAATAAAAAATCCCAACAAACAAATCCGACGGCTATACGCGTATGATGCAAATGATTCCACCCTGAATGCCTTTTCTTATACACAGAATACTACTAGAACATCAAGAGAAGAAAATCAAACGATTTGCTCAAAGGAAGAACAAACCATAGATTTTTCCAAGAAACAAAGGAGAAACTTGAAAACATCAGCTTGATGTTTTCACGTTGCAATCCATTTCCATCTTAGCGATCCGCTGCCAAACACAATTAATTATAGTTTCAGAGAACTGGTAGGGTAGTTTTAAACGAAACTCAACCAGTATTTTAGGGTTTCCTCTGATCAGAATATGTCTTAATATATACATTATATATATATATATACATTTTCAAAGTTATCCTAAAAAATGAGGACAGTGTCCATTAATCATCTGATTAAAGGAGTCCACAATAAGACGGCTAGAGCGTGAGACGGCTAGAGAGCGATTAAGGGGAATTGCTAGAAAGGAGGATCTCTGAAAAGTACAGTCACCAAAGCCACCTGTTTTCAGATAAAAGACATTCAGGCAAATTTGTAATGATAAATTTATCGTCACTCTTAAGTTCACCTCCAAACAATAAGAGATAATTTGACAACTTACCAAAATAGATTCCTACCAGCATAAAAACGTGAAATAAAAGGATAATCTTAAATTCTTTGCTTTATATTGTTCATAATGTTTTTATTGATGTGCGCAATAACCACTTTTAATCTCCTTCTGATTACATCTTTCCTCCCATTTCAGACTTTTGCTTATGAAGATCGAGACGTGTAAGCAAATTGCTGACATAATGTTTTTTGAACACAAATAGGACTCATCTGCGTGCATTGTAAAAGTATAAAAGTATTTTTAGGGCCTAGCACCTTTTTGTGCAAATATTCAGGCAAGCCAATTTCTCACGCTTTCAGTCCTCTCTTTCCTGAAAATGAACCGAGTTCAACTTAGGGTTCGTTCAATTGGCCGTTTTTTCTGAATAAAAATAAACAGAACAGCACTGAGGCATCACTTTATAATACACTTTAGAATTGGTAACTACTGCCGTCACAAAACGCTGAAGGTTTTAATGGCACTCAGTTAAGTCCCGATCTCAGCGATGTTATCGTTCTGTGTATGGCTTATGTCCAATCGAAAGCATTCTCAATGCAATTTCTGCATTTTATGTAAAAACTGTGAATTTACTGACATTGCACTTGGCATTTTATTCATTCTCTATTCCAAAGTCCTTTTATGAATGATTGCTGTTCTCTTGGTTAAACTGACCTGGCACTAGCTTCCACTAGATTTTAACAGGGGGCAAAATCAGAATTTGAAAACATTTCCATTAAAAACTCTACCGTTTACTCTGTAGCGGGCTTGCTCTATTGCAACTATGAGAATACGAACTAAAAGGCCTATTGGAAATGAACTATGAAAAAATTCTTGCATCAGCCAGGCTCTGGAAATAGATCACACTACTGAATGGGTTCAGTTATAGTTTCATACTCCACTCATGTTACAAAAGTGAGAGTAATTAACGATGGAAATGATACGAATTGGAGAAAACAACTGTTCGAAGTGACAACAGCAAGGAATATTTTAAGTCAATCTCCCACCCCAACGTCCGAATAAGTTATTCAAATAAAAGCTCACTATCGAGCAGCTTTTCTCCTTTATTCATGGATTTGTTCGTGTGACTGACCTAGAAGATAGTTTGAAAAATAACTAGTTTTATTTGAAAAAAAATTATTCTTTGTTCAGTAAAAAACCAACGAAGCCCTTGCTTATTCTGCCGACCTTTTCGTTCAACAGTTACGCCAAATAAACCTGAACCTGTAAAAGCAAGCATGTTTGGTCTGAAAGCTATGAAATAATAAATTAAAAAAGGTGAAAAAACTGAATCTCTAGCTCTACGACATTGACAAGTCATAAAAGGAATCAACTTATACAGCTCTTGACTAGGCTAAATTCTGAAGTAAACACTTTTGTAACTTCAAAGGTTCACGGTTAGAGTATACTTTTACGCGTTTCTTTATCATTTGTGATTTTCAGGTACTATACCTCAGCAGTCAATCGTACCGAAACTTGAGTTCCCAGTCAACCTGCTTCCGAAGAAATTTCTCGTAAGCGGCTACCTTCAACACTGCGGTGGTAAGAATCCCTTCACGGCCTCCTGCAAGCAACCAATCATTACTTGGAAGCAAGCCAGGGTAGAGATACACAAAGCGTGGTTAAACTAAATAAAGACGATTGATTATGGATGATGTCAGATATCCTGTCAGCGTTGTTATTGAAGGCACAGTTCCAAGGAGTGAGAGAAGCTTTAGGCAACTTATCGCCTTTAAGAAACCTCAGCCTTCATTGACGCTGTCTCATACGCTTAACGCTTTCGCAATGATCCCAGACTAAGTCTGCCTCCTTTGCTGCCGAAACATTCTGGACGGATTTATAAGCTATTTAGGCTGTCCCTTACTTTAGTCTAGACTCTTTGCGGCATTTTCTCCGGAAAACGGCCACCTCCTGTAAGCTTGACATATAACGGATGTATTAATGAACCGATATTCCCTTTTACTTTTTGATGCATCAAGCCCTTATACCCTTGGACTGTTTTATCCTTTAATATTTCCCCGCTTGTCTACTTGATGTTAAATTGATGTAAAGGTACATAGAAAGTTGGACACTTTTGGCAAATAAAGGAGAAAAATCTCAGGAGGTCCCTTTTCAATCAAGGTAAAAGGCTGGCATCTAAGATAAAGAATGTGGTTTTTAAAACGTCACGTCCTTTATTTTAGTTATCGCAAGTTTTCACACTGTAAAGGTGCTGCGGTAGCCTCTATAATGAATTTAAGCGCTTAGTGATAACTTATCGTTTCAAAAGGGCCTTTAACTTATGATCAGTGCTCGGCCGGTTCAAAATCTTCCTTTAGTATGAATTGAGTTGAAGATGGTTCTAATCTAATGCAACACAATCGCCTTACTTCTTTTATTTTATTTTTATTCGATTTATTTTATTAATCTTGTTATTTTATTTTTTGTTCTATCGTCATCATCATCATCATCATCATCATCATCATCATTATTCATTTTAAGAACATTGCAAATTTTTAGCACACATGATTTAATTTTATAATTTAGTACAGCATGTAATAAAAGGTAATTGTTTTGTAAAGCGCCATTGGACAGCAATAAAAAAGGCGCTATATAAATGAAATATTATTATCATTATTATTATTAGTATTATTATTATTATTATTATTATTATTATTATTATATTAAACTCAGAAGGCATGTATTGTTTCCACTTGTTAAATCTTTCCACGAGCAATATTAAAGCAAAATCTTTGCGATTTCATGTAAAGAGAAACCAAACAAATTTACCCGAACAAGAAAGTCCTTATGACTGCTCCAGACTGGCAAAGAGTGACCTTTTAAATTCTATCAGACTACAAAATGCAAAATGTATACATGCAGGCTCCTTTAACTACAGGTTCCAGTGTTTTAAGGCTGAAGAAAAAGAACGGTTTTGCAGGTTTATGTTGAGGATTAAGTCTTTTCGGTATGACTCCGAAAATTGTTTTAAAAATTGTTTTAAAAAACAATTTGATGTTCACTTTTCTTTGTTCTAATTTATCATAATGATAGTCAATCCGAGAAAATAAAAATCAAACTGATTTGAGAGTTTTCGAACCAAAAACGAATTTAAACCGACACAAACTTTCCTGTTTAGATGTCTCGAGAATTTTCAACAATAAGGCACTGTTATCGAGCCATGATAGAGTTATGCTACTGATCACTCGTTGACTGCCTTTCGGATTAATAAGAGAACCAGACCACGTTTTCGTTTTTGCCAACCGCATTTCCGACTCGTCTAAAACTCGTCCAGTTGCCAAAAATATCCAGTTATCTAGCATAATCGGACATAATTTGCGATGCTTTAAAGCGCATTAATTTGTTCATGGTGGTAAGGGGAGGGAAGATCTAAACAGCCTGCGCATCGGGACAGCGGATAATCGTCACGTGTTGAGTTATAACAAGCTGGATAACATTTGGACTGGAGTCCTTGAAATCAGCTTATCAGTTCTATTAACTACGTGATAATTGTCTCCCACCGAAAGGGAATGCTATTTTTATATGTAAAAGCTTATTTATATATTTTTTCTTCATATCTTAATCGGAAGCAAGGTTTAGGTAACAATGGCAGGAAGACAGGAAATATGCCACTTTCAATTTACGGCGGGTGTGGCACAATTAACTGCGTGGGCTAACACGCCGGTTTACTACCTGCTAAAGAATATCTCATCATTTAAGCCACCTACTACAACAGGCGGAATATTCCACCTTAATCGTTCTGTGCCTAGTCATTGTAAGATTCTTGTCAGCATATATATCAGAATACAATATCAGAACAAGTAAATAATAATATTATTTGTTGACATAACAGCTTTGCACCATTATTGCACGGGGTACAGCTACTAATTGCAAGCTAACACGTGCAATTCGAGTGTTGGATGTCGCCGTTCTTACGTGGATATTCCATCGAATGTTCCATGCGGCAACCAAAACTGCCAAGAAAACCCACGCGCATTTTCAGCGCTTAACATCAAGAGTACTTCACACGGTGAGTCCACCTCACGTAGGCATGAAATTCCAGCATACTACTTATTGAGTTTATATTAACCCCTAGTTGGTGCAAAGCCGCCGCCAAAATTTTAGTGTACTCACTTAAGTTGGATCAGACTATAATTGGACTGTTATAGTTTTCACAAGCACTGTTTTCTTGACTATTCTCTCTCCAATCAAGGACTTAGAAAACAGTTGGCTTACATCCACCATTTTGTTACCGGAGAAAACTGGGTGCTAGCAAAGGATTTGGTATGTAAACCGCTGAAATGGAGCATCAGCTACTCACTGTACTGAACTCGTGTAGTTAGTGAATGGCTTCCAAAGAGCCGTCAGCTAAAGAAATATAAAACGGTAATAAACAGTCGAGCTGTAATAAATTTGTAGTGAAAGTTGTAGTTAAAGATGTCGGTCAATATGATTGAAAACAAACTGTACTGAGGTCTGCAAGTTAACCCGGCTGTGGAAATGTTGTGCACTACCACAATCCATGAATGTTTCGCGAATGTTGTTCTCCTTTCCTTACTTGTCGGCTTTACAACCTCTTTGCCAACCACATTTTCCTTCTTCATCAATAGGCTGGACTAATTTTGCAGAGCTAATACGACTTTCCGACTGCTTAAACTGTAAGCCGGATAAAACAAATTTCATTATTATTTTTGTTATTATTTTATAATTTATGTTAAAGACTAGTTGGTCCCAACATAACTGATATAACAAGCTACTGGATAAATTACTTTCCTGGGATCTTTTAACTTGTATTGGTCTCGATGTTGTCGTTACTACAATGTAAACTAAAGACAGAAGAACAGCGTAGGCTTTAAACGTCAAGAAATACATTACAAGAAAACTGAGCTTATAATTATGTCTTAAACAGCTGCCGTTTTGTTCGAAAGAACACGTTTCGCTAGTTACTGGGAGTGTTACTAAGGAGTTTGTCCTCTGCTTACAACTATGCAGAAAAACGTGTCTTTCCAGTTGTCTTAGAACAATGATTGAGCTTGTTGAAACCGCGGTAGCTTCAAGCGTTTTCTGTGAGATACCGGAGGATTATTAAAGGAACGAGAAATTTCAGTTCATGTCAATTTTTAAGACATGTTACTGAGGTAGGAGTGGATCCTGCATTTTTCTCCCAGTTATTGCCTGGTCTGAGGTTTAGAAAGTGAATAGCTCAGAATCATTCAAGTCCAGTCTGCTCCTTTGTAGGATGCATTTCACTGTCGCTATATTAAGAAACTTCTCTGTGCTGGTGATGAGTGCAGTTATGCGGCGTTGTTTTTCACAATAAGCCCGTCTTAGGTTAAATTCACCTTTTAGGGCCCAAAGTTTTGAATAATACTGAAATAAAACATAGGTGCGAAATTCGGTACCAGCGTAAGCAGTTTTGTCACAAGCTTACCTTTATGAACTCCAAGCAGGTTAGGACTTTGCCCACTTCTTCAGTTTCCATCAAGTATCTCCAAGGTTGCTTGAAAGCAATAAATCAGAAATGTACCTCGTATTTCACGTCAAATGTTTTATTACTTAAAACCATTACAGTAGGAACCAGCCCTTCTGCATATTGCTTGAGCATCCTTTAATGATATAGTTGTAAAAATAAGAAATCATATCAAAGCCAGAACAGAAAAGTTATTATCAGATTGGTTCCATCCCCCGGCCTCTTGTCAGAGGATTAAGTCGAACTGGTGTGCATCAGCTGAGCTGCATAACAGAATGCCTCCTGCTACAGAACGTTCTTTATAAACTTGAATATATACATGGTAAATCAACACTTAGAAAGTTTCTTCAAAGTATATCCTTTATGCCTTTGAGCACCAAGCGGTTGCGTACCGTTGAATACTTATGAGAATTTTTTGTCCAAAATTTTACACTCATGCTATAAATGTGTACAATAATGATCTTTTAACACTTTTCTTAAATAAAGCTGTTCCACAGTAAGTGCAATGGAACGATGCCCTCCTCATTAAGGTACTTTGAATATTCGGAAATATAACGTCTCATATTAAACATTGATATTACCGCCGGATAATTAGCAAATTTGCGAGGCAAATGTTCGAGTCTCTGAATTCTGCAACTGTGATAGTATTAACGCAATATTTATACAATACCCTACATTAATGGATGTATTTTCTTAATGTGAGAAGATCGATGGTCCGAACGACTAAACGACCTTCCACAAAGCGGACATACATAAGGTTTTTCTCCAGTATGTCGTCGATAGTGTCGTTTGAGTTCGTCCGACCGTCGGAAACACCACCCACAGTCTTCCCATGGACACAGGAAGGGTTTTTCGCCTGTGTGAATCCGCTTGTGAGTTCCGAGATGGGAGCTCTTCGTGTAGCGCTTTTTACACCCGGGAAAATCGCAAAGGAACGCATGATTAAGTTCCAGCTCTTTGTCATTTGGGAATGGTGGGAATGGTTGTCCTCGTGCAGTGAAACTAAACACGTTTGCATCACTGGACGAAGTATTGGGAGCAGATGTCGGAGTTGACACTGTTACTTGTGGCCACTTGTGTTTAAGACTGAAAGGAGATGCAGATGCCGGTTGTACAGCGACAGTGCATACGTTCGCCATTGGCTCTAGAAAGCGACAGTCTCTCTTTCCTCCTGTGATGTCCTCGAACTTTGGTTGAGGAAGACTCACATTTGGCGGCGTTTCCATCGGAGATGTTACCGGAGAAGAGGAACACAGGTAACTGTCCATTTCGTGAAGTGTCTGAACAGAAAAAAAAATTGGCTTGAGTTTGATAACAGGCACAACAAGATTTGACATTTACGTAAAGGATTCATTCATTTATTCATTGATCGGCTGGATGACATGGGAAGGCACTATGTCTGTTGGGATTTCACTGTAGTAAACATTTAGAACTTTAACGGAACCCTGCAGTCCTTTACAATTAAGGTTCCAGTTGTCGTATCTCTTCTTCACGACCCAACACTTTAGTTTAACTTCGACTTAATGAATCATACACAGCTATATTTTTTAGCGTGAGGTTGAGTACGTTGAAAAGCCATTATCTTACTTTTTAAGATGGATGTAGGAATTTACTATTATTTCGATTCTCTGAGGCAGAAAAAAAATCAGTCATGGATGCAATTTCTGTCTCGCCGTTTTAAGGATCTTTAGAGTGTGTTTCTTAATATACAGTAGTTCACGAAGTTTTTGGAGGTGATCGAACTTTACTTCCGATCACAGTTTAAGAGCTATTTACAAACATGACTGAAAACGTGAATTTGGTTGACGCACAAGTGAATGTGCCGTGACGGTACATTGCCTTCAATTGCTTATTATCCGGTTCCGTTTCAAGGCCAATGTTTTATGAACAGGACTGCACCTTATCAAGACTTTGCAAATCTAGTAAGAATCAAATAATTGTAAACGTTTTAGAACTAACCTGTTGTATTTCTTCCTCACTGTTCGGTATGAGAAGGGAGTAGATGCCGGCCGTCAGCGGATTCCCCTCGCCTTGGTAGGAGTTTTGGTACGTTAGGCTGTCTTGTCCCCTAACCAAGTCGTCGTAATTCGTGCAAGCCATAAGCATTGGACTCACTTCTTTGTAAGACGGTCCAAACTGACTGTTTGAGTTAACCTAGTTAGAGCGTGTTTGGGAGTAAAAATAAGTACACCTTAAATCTTCCTGATGGCGTGCTTGTACTTGTTGTTGGTTTACGTGGGTTTGCGTGGATCCGTGCGCTCTCTATAGTCAGGTGCCGATTCTGAACTCATCTAACTGTAGCGACAGTTTTCTTATGCAAAGTTCGACATGCATCCGTTGCGCGATTAAACACTTTCCCCCAGGCTAAATGAGCAGTCACGCTGTAACGATCAAAGGCCAAGTTATCAACAGTGCGTATCTTAACTGAACTGAGGTGTTATAAGTGCAGCTTTAACTTATAGTTACTTTTTGCTTGAGACAACTATCAATTCTATGTCAAGAATACAATGGCGATTAAATTTGAGTAGGCAGATAATCCACAGATAGAAAAGAAACGTCTCGAATTCTTCGCTGTTCGCTTCAGCGGTCTTATTGTCACGCTGATGATTCCAGAAGGTCGGGAAGCTTCGGCTCACCTTCGCAAGCTCCGATTGGTTCCCGAAATAGAGCTCGTTCTATCTTCGGCTCATAATCGAATGTTCGCGAGCCTCTCGTTTTATCTCGGAGTCAAAAATTGCGAAACATTGTCACGAACAAAATGGTCAATCTGCATGCAACATTCAATGGCGATAATTATAAATAAAAGAAACTGTTATATTTTTTGCTTGGAGTTTGGGCTGTATTTGTTGCAGAGCTTGTAAGCTTTTATCTCGTGAGCATTCTATTCCAAAAAACCATGTTTGTTTCAAAACCAAAACACTGTGAATGACTTAAACATTTTGATGGAAGTGCGTTACCGAGCAGAAAGGTAAGAAGATTATTGTAGTAGATTTTTAGCACAAATCGTTTGTCCTCAGAAATCGTGTCAGAATAAATGTTTAGAACCATGACTAAAATATAAATTTGTCTAACACGATAATATGGTAATTAAACAAAGCGGCTAGTAATTTTTATGTCTGAAATGTCATACTCATAGCAACAAAAATTCGTTTTTCACGGGAGTCCCTTTGCCATGCTAAATTATCTGGTAATGTTCATGGGCACTATTTCGTGGAAATCAAGTAAAATTGGGTTCAGCACTTGACTTCGAAATGAGCGAGAATTGCGAATATTCAAAATTTTATTGCTGGTTTGAAGCGCAGTCAAGCAGTCGCATCCACGAAGCACGCGAAAGAACGTTTATATTATGTTAAAGCCTACGCATATTCTGAATCGATGTTACGCTTTTTATTGAATCAAAAGGCTGCGTCAAGTCACTGAAATTAGAAAACACAAATGATGTTTCGCTTTTATTAGACTCGTGATCTTGTCTAAAAATATTGTTAGCTTTGTGTTTCAAGTAAAATATTAATGACTCTGATATATTTGTTTGCATAACAAGCGAATGGGATAGCTTAACAGAATAAAAATAAATACAATTTTAACTTTACTTTTTGTGTTTTGTGATGTTTTCTTTTTATAGCAGTCAGTCCTTGCCGTGATTAAAAAACAGGTGTTGTCAGAAATGCCATGCGTGCGTATCACCCACTGGCTTTTAACGGAACATTAAATGCGAACTTATTACCCCGAGTAAACTGTGACATACTATATAGTTAGGTTTATCGTTTGGTTTCTGTCGTATACTTACATAACATTTAGTAATCCACTTCATGGTGACAAGGCGTTGTCTTTATTGCGAGTGTCGGTGGTTGCAGACATGCGGCTCATGATAAGTGCACTGATGAGCGAAAATGTTACCAACCAAAGCAAAATTCAACTCCTTTGCGTTGGGTACCTTCACTTTAACTTCGGGAACTTGTGTAAACTGACTCTTACGCTATTTTAATGAACGTTGCCATAAAAGGGAGACGGCTGAACTCTACTTAGTGAAACCCAACTGAACTCGTTTCTGACGTTTCTTGAGAAAACCTACGCTTCACGAGTAGATTATCTTCATAAAATCAATCTTGAATCGTGAATCAGATCTTCGCTGAAATTTTCACTAGTTTTAGCCTTGTTCTTTATTGCATTTTTGTACATCACAATCACAATCTCTGATATACATCAAAATCTCTGATATACCCACTTCCTTGAGAAGCATACATTTTAAACACGCATTGATTTTCTAAGGCAAGTGCCATGTCAGTATAGTCTCCGCCGAGTAGCTGTTCGACTAGTGCTCAGTTTTTATTGTACGCACGTATTCAGGTTATTATATTACTGTTTCTTTTCATTACCTTTTTTCTCTTTGCTCTTGATCTTTGAATAGTTAGTGAATCATGAGAATAAAGAAAATTTCCGAAATGCGAAGTGCCACAGCCTAACACAAATCTACAAGACAAAAACATGCTACCCCTCGATTTACTGCTATCGTACGGGTGTTAAAGATTTGAGATCAATATATTAAATATTTAAAGCTGATATGTAGGCATTGCTGCCACAAATTGATGGTTGTATAGCTTACAGAGTTGTGGATACGTTTGCAGTCATGCATAAGTCAAACATAACTACTCTTCACATTTGATAAAAGCCAGACCACGAGTGCTCAGTACACAACCTTTGTTATGTATCCAGTGCACTTTTTTGGCTGAAATTTTATTGCGCGGTACAAACCAGGTATTAAATCTATCAGTTAAATTTTGCAATTTTCACGTTGTTTCTTTCGATTAAATGAGACCTTGGCTTTACGTATTATGCTCATTTTAGGGCGTAAATTTTATAACACAGTTGATCCTCTCTTGGCGACCACCCTCATGAAATCCCATTTGAATACGTTCTTAGTCTTACACCGTGTAATTAGAACCTCTACGACCACCTTCATGAAATCCCGTTCAATCACTGAGATCACAGTCAAACACGTGGAATCTCTTTACGCTACCATCTTCTTGAACCGTCCTCATGAAATCCGTTTGAATCAGTTTTAGTCAGACGCTGTACTTAGAACCTCTCATAGAATCCCAGTCACACAGTGCATTTAGATTCTTTCGTGACCTGCCATCTCCTGTAAGCAAGAGAGGTCACTTACGGAAGATGTGGATTTTGTCAATGAAAAGCACTGAAATGCTGCCGGCCAACTTGAATTAACGTTTGTTTTGTCTACCTCAATAACTAATTAACATCCGTCATTCTATTTCTTGAAGGTCAAGAGCGAGTCTCATTTAGCCTTCAAAAAATCACGCGTGCGAACGTATCAGAACCTCTTTTACGGCAATTCAATAAAGTTACTCGCAAACGTTCGATCTAATAAACCAAATGAGCGTTAATCAGCTAATATTGATTATTCCTTTTCGATAAATATACATTCTAATAACTGATGCATACAACTGGTTGTTAGTTAAACTTGACTTTCGAACGAGCATCACTTCATCACTAGCACTTTTTCCCAGTTATACTACGAGTTAAGATCAGTGAAGACTGACACATTTCAACTCCTTCGGCCAGGTTTTTGTTTTCTTTGTGAGACAGAAGAAATGATGAATGCGAAAAAATATTGCTTGAGAATGCCCTTGGCATAGTATGAATTTTGAAGTCGAGGGTATTTATAGAAACTTACGTGAAAAATGCTTTTCAGATAAAAGAAATACCGGAATTGATTACTTTGCATGGAAAGGAAATCACTGACATTCCGTTTATCGGAAAAAAAAGTTACCAAAGTATTACTTTTAAATTCGCGTTTATTTTTAGCTGAAATACGTGATAGGAATTTCAATTGATATTATTCAATTATGCAAAGGGTCAAGTAAACTATTGTTATAGTTATATTGGTAACCATAACTTGGTTGATGATTCCGCGTGTGCTCGTATGAGTAATTCACAAAAGAATATTTGATTTTATTTAAGGTGTTTTTTTAAGGGCTCACTGCAAAACACTGGCCGCATATAATATGTCTTAAATATAACTTTACAAAACTACTATCATGTTATATTTCGTTCTGTTGACAAAGTTTGTTGAGTGATCTGAATTTTCAGGTACAGGTTTTGAAATGACACTAGAATACCTGAGCCATGTCTGCACCCCGCGAGATAGCATCTCCCTCCTTTAGCATTAACTGATCATAATAAACAGTGCAGTTTATTGAGAGCAATCAGGTGAAATGAAAAAGGAAAAGAAAGCTCTAACCTGTTGGTAAAACCATTTACCAACCTTTTATCGGTTGAAATTAATGGTTGGATACCGCTTAATCTAAAATGACTACAGTCAGGAATATATGCCGGAAGAGTAACTGCTTATCAGAATTGCCACCCCTGAATTCGCGCCATGCTTATTCAGTCATTTTGGGGGCTCCTTTCCTTTTTCACGCACCTCCGTGGTAATCTACCCGGGTATTTCTGTAGAATCTCCCAAATAGATACTGATGAATAAAATAGGTTAAATTTAAGCGGAAGCTCTTCCTTAGAGAGAACATAATTTATGTTGCAGAGCTATCAAGCTCAATCGTACGTTTTTCAATTCCTTTCAACTAAGTTTTTTAGTACTATCATCACAGTATTTACACGTTGTTCATCAGTTTACTTTGAAAAAAAAATGGACAGATGACTGAGACAAGACACTGTTCAAACAGAAAAGATTTCTTGACAATTTTATTGACAATCAGCTAGTCAGCAACCAGCCAGCGAGTCAGTCAGTCAGTCATTCATTCAGACAGCCATTCAGTCGGACAATCTGTCAGTCCGTCAGTAGGTCAGTAAATGAAGAAGTTAGTTGATCAGTCAGATGAGATCAGGTGGTTTCGTCAAAACGCTGAGATCAGATCATTTCGGTCACTCTGCAGCTATGCTGCCAGCATAACAAGAGCTGTCATTAGTCTGTTAATCAATCAGTCAGTGAGTCAGTCTGCCGATGAGTAGTCAGTCAGTCAGTCACTCAGCCAGGTAGACAAATCTCATACCATATACAGTCGAAGCTCTCGTAAGCGACCACCTCGGGAATTCAGAAAAGTGGTCGCAACTAGAGCTGGTCGCTTCTCGTAAGCGACCACATGATGAAACAGTAGAGAGTGGTCGCTTACAAGAGCTTTCAGCGTATGTTAATGGTTACTAATAGTTTTGTAGTAATAATATTGAATAGTTTAATGCCTATCACAGAAGAGGTCCGCGTCGGTACAAGTCAAAGAACCTTTAGAACATGTGTTATGTATTGGCCTAAATTTGAACAAGAACCGAGCGCTTTTATTAAAGTGTTGACCAAGTGGTCGCTTAAGAGAACTTAAAACAAAGGAAATAGCCCATTGGTAATTCGCAAAAGTGGTCGCAGTCGCTTACGGGAGCGGTCGCTTACGAGAGCTTTTCATTGCAGAGTTTAAGTGACAAGTCAAACGGGGTTTCACAATGCTGGTCGTAACTGGAGCTGGTCGCTTACGAGAGCGGTCGCAAGGAGAGCTTTGACTGTATATATAGATTGGGCTTGGGGAGGCTGATTAGGCCTCTTACAAAGAATTGCCAGTAAATTATTTAATTTAATGATTTAAAAGATCAGTCAGTCAGCCTGTTTCAGTCTCAGACGCTTTGGTCCACTTGTTTTCTTCCGCAGGGACTACAATTGTAGTTTCATTGATCCGTATTTTTCTACGAAATGGATGTGGAAGTGTTAAAAGAATCGGTTTTTCCTGTCAAACATTGCTACACTTAGGAAATAATTTTCTTAAGTTTTATGATTGTTTCAATCCGAGTGTTGATCTCCCACAAAATTAACACTTTTCTTGTTTCTTTTTGGTCTGGTTCTCATTAGTACTTTTCTACCCTTCTATAAACCTATGGTCTGAGAAAAATACAGAATGCGACTGCGTGACTTTTTCCCTCATTACTGACCGGATGTTTTGATTTGGAAGCAATGACACGTTGTAACCTTGTGTTCTTCGAGTCAATGTATATTGACACCGCATGTTGCCAATGACACATAATTGAACACTATCAGCTTTTGGCATTGTTCCTTTGAGTACCGAACGGAATTGAAACTGCCGTTTCCACGCCATTGAGGAAGGAATCTTTTTGTCTTTCAGTGAAGCAATTAAACATGAACTCAGACACAATGTTATCGTTATGAGCGCCAGATAACAGTGGCATAAAACGCGCAATTTGTCTCTCAAGCCATTCAAATATAACGCAAATCTAAAAATCTAGGAACGTCAGGCTATATTTTGCTGTTTCTTCTTGGTGTTACCGAGAAACTGATTTGCATTTCGACTGCGTCAATGTTGCCTCTAAATTAAAGTTCGGTGGGGGGAAGGGGTGGGGTGGAGGGGAGGGGGGGGGGGGGCACGTGGTTGGTAAGACTTAGCCCAAACAAAAAGATTTAAATTCCGCAACATTTTTCAGAGTGTCTGGGCCAAATAAAGTTACAATCTTTCATTCATCTTTTATGTAGTAACGAATGCCGCTGCATATTGTTTCAATATTACGGCACATTGAATGTCCACTGGAAGGGCAAAAACTGTGCATCACGACGAATTGATGATGATTAACGTAGGAAAAAAAACATTTTTGAACTGCAAATAAGGAGTTATAATGTATCTTTCCACAATAAAAATGAAGATAACCATAATCCTATTTCAGACTAACTCCAGACCCGCCTATACTTTTATGGAGGTCGTGCCCCCCTCCCCCCTCCCCCATCGTCCTATTCTATCCCATACTAATCTCACAAAATCCTCTACGTTACTCCTCATTTACTATGCTAGTGAAAGTTTTTTCTATCATTATCCCTTTCAGACAGATTTTCAACTTTGTATATTGTACTTTGCCTTGCGTGCACAACTTGAATTTTCTTTTACTTTTGAATCACGTGATTTACGGACTGATTTACTCTCAATTCGAACGTGACGTGATACAAACAGAAAATCGCGTGCGTTTATTTTTTTCAAAATAAGGAAAAGAATTCTTCTTTTGTTTAGCAAAGGGGTTCTGATAAACCGTTACAACAAATAGTACGCTTTGTTTCAAAATAATGCAGCAAAATCCAGTTCTGATCGTGAGCAAAGAATATTTCGCTTCTGTCGACATACAATTACGCAAGTAAAAGGTCACCACGTGCAATATTTAAAGTAGTGATTGAAAGCTGCATAAAGGGATTCATATACCATGAAAACAAAGCAGAGATAAAGAGTAATTTAAGTGATATTTATAACGTGCGGTGTAAGATAAATGGAGAGGTATTTTCGGTATGTTGACGCCAGCTTATTGTTAAGTCATTCATTGTTTCAAGGACTCACTCCAATTAAGCGAAACAGAGAGGCGAAAAAGGACTCGAGAAACGAGTTAAGTTACCTTTTTTTAGTGGCTCCTGGTGATGTCATGTCCCTCGTCCTTTTACTAAAGACGTTTTGGCGTTTGTAGTGTCATCACACCGTATTCAGTGCCTTCGTTTATTAGTGGAAAGTAGCACTGAAGATTACTTAATAATGCTCAAACAAAATTAAGTGTGAGAAAGGCCGAGGCACATCGTGTAGACTTTGGCTAGATTTGGCACTTTATACTTTTGGGTACAGATCACTTTCCTCTTGTTTAGAACCTTTGTTTCCGGCGTGGCAAGCTAAGTTTCAACTGAGCATATTAGCAACACTGAAAAATAACGTTATAAACATGACTGTACTGAAAGCATCGGTAGCTGATAGTGCATATGTGACATACCACTACGGCCGGAATATTGTATTCATGTTTCACCACTAAATTATCTAGAGCTCAGCATCAGTAAGAAAATTGAAAAATTTAGCGACCAATATTTAGTACCAACTAAGTGAATGCAAATTTCTTTACTTCCCGCATATAATGGAGTCAGAAATACATCGGAAGCCAACCTGCAGTATGCTCACCGAAGTTTAACAAAGCTACTACTATGAAAAGCACTCTAAAATCCTTAGAAAAGCTCAACTTAACTGAAAACCGATGTCTCTTGACATCCTGAGAAAAGACGTACATAATATTAAAGTGAAAAGAAAAGTTCAGGGGTTATTCTGGGAGTGTCAGCTTAAGGATGTTTCCATAGGTGACATTGTTTGCGTCAGATAGGTACCATTATCAACATCATTCTAACTTACTTTTCCTTTACTCACTTCCGACGGCTTAAAATATACTCTGGACATGCACAAAAATATCAGAAGTTATCCGGCCGTCCAACAAGTTAACTACGGCCAAAATAATGTCGTTACGCACAGTCTCACTGGCAGAAACCCGGAAAAGAGAAAATCAAATTACCTTTAATTTGAAGCAAACTAAAATACACGTACTTGGCACAAAGCCTACGTACGTAAAAGCGCGAGTGGCATCTTGGGAAACGTGCGTGCTGCGCTCAGTTGCTGATTTGTCCCGAGTCTCGAATTGCGAGAAGGTTCTTGAAGGTTGGAGTGTTTTGAAGAACCAACTAACAAGAATCATAGGCCATGACAAGCGAAACAGAAAATTCCGGAGCAAGCTTGCAATGGAGACATTGAAGGGCATACAAAAGCGACAGTGAATTTATAACATATTTCGAAATAAACTCCCTTACCGTGCGCTGAACAGCACGCAACTTTTAGTTGCTCAGTTTCTTGTCGTCAGTTTGAGTGGTAATAAGTGCTCGAAAATCAAGGCTACCCTGGAAATGGGAGGCTTATTGTGAGTACGTGAAATGGCAAAATGAGAACTTTGAAGGATTTATGCCAAAACCACTGGAAAAATACAAAAAATGCAACATAAATACGAGCAAAATTTCTCTTGATAAACGGTTGATTTACCATCTAAAACCAGAGGAAGAACTTTTCTGAAAGCAATCATATATTTTGATTGAAAAGTGTTCCGAGTTCTGTTTTAAGATTCCATCCTCTAGCTTAAAAGTCAAGTTAGAAAGGAACGTGTTTACTTTGCAACGAAATGTAATGAACCAAAGCCGAGAATTTTGGTTGAGGTTTCAGATGGGTAATGAAATGGTAACTTACCGTCATCTACTCACTGACTACTGCTTGTACCGAGTTCAAACAGTAGTCAGTGAGTAGATGACGGTAAGTTACCATTTCATTACCCATCTGAAACCTGAATCAAAATTCTCGGTCACATAAACTCTCTTAAATTTAAAGTTTCAATGCGGCAATAATTATAACGTTTCATGCAACATTGCTTTCATTGCAAGCAGGTAAATGAAAGACGAAGACTGAAAAAAAGAGTCAAAGAACAGTGGAGAAACGTCCGGTTTTTAAGATTTTGAACTTGTTTATGGACTACTAAGTGTCACGCCGGAACCCAAAGTGACCATTGCGACATCGCCCCAGTCATAGCCCAGCAATTCCTTACTTCTATCAATCTTGTCCTTAAAGAGAACCTCCACCGACGACAGAATGATGATGACACTACGACGACACAAACCGGGAGTTAAAAACATAAAGAAAGAAAAAAGAGAAGAGCAACAAAATTAAAAGTTGTCTTTCTTTTTTTAGTCCATACAGGGGTAATAAAGGTGAAATAAACAGTAACAATGTAGTAGACAACAATTTACAATGGCATTAAAAATTCTTGTTGAGTTAATCTAGAATAAAGGCCCATCACAGCGTAAAAGATGAACCATTGCATGGAAAAGGTGTGCTGAAGCCATAGAAACATGAAGTAGGCCATCAAAAGGTGTATTTAAATAGAAAAAGTCTAATATACTACAGGAAAAGAAGTAGTAGAGCAAAAAACGTTTATTAGTGTAACAAAAGGTTTAGCATTGGACGGTATTGCACTAATTAGTGTAGTCTGATTTCAGTAAATGGTGTAAAAATGATAGTTAACGTTCTAGACCAGTAAAGGTTTAGTATAGTAGTCTAAAAAGGTTCAGTACAGCACTAAGAGATCATGTAGTGGCAACAACAGTAAAAGGTGCATCATAACAGTTAACAATGAAAGCTAACATAAAAAAGTCTAGAATAGCGATAGAAAGTTTGGTATAATAGTAACAAATTTAGGATAACAGTGGAAGGTTTACTATAATGGTAAAAGCTGTAGTCTAAGTTCAAAAGGTGTAGGATACCTACTGTAAGGGGAACTTAATTTGTCCAGTGACCACTCACAAATATCTGCATGGTCACATAAGAAAATCAGTGCTTCAACCTTTGATCGAGATGAGTTCCATTGTAATGCAGAAATAAGCGTAGTACAGCATTTAAACTGAAAATCAGTATAGCAGTAAAAGGTGATGTATAGCAGCAATTGGCACTGTATAGCAGCGAAAGGTGCAGTATAGTAGTAAAAGGTATAGTATATCAGTATTAGGTGCTGTATATATAGTAGTAAAAAGGGTAGTATAGCAGCTGAAGGGGTAGTATAGTAGTAAAGGCGTGGTATAGCAGTTTATGGTGCGGTGTAGAACTAAAGTTAGGCAGTAATGAGATGGCGTAGTTTATAGCAGCAAAACCAGTGTAGTATGTATAGCAACAAAGGGTGTAGTATTACAGCAAAATATAAAGCATAGCGGCAAAAAGTATATTACAGCAGTGAAAGGTGTAGTATATCAGTGAAAGATATAGTATAGCAAAAGATGTGGTATAACAGTGAAAGATCAGTGTAGTATAGAGCAGCAAAAGGTAGCAGTGAAATTAAAGGTATGGTACAGAAGTAAAAGACGATAAGAATAGCTAAAAGGTTTAGTAAAGAGGAAATAGGTGTAGTAAAGCAATGAAAAGTGCAATATACATGACAACAGCTAAGGGTCTAGTATAACACTTAGGTGCAGTATGGCAGTAAAACAAAACGTACAACAGTAAAAGATGTAGCATAGCCGCAAAAGGTGTAGTATACCATCAAAAGATGTAGTAGAGCACTAAAAGCTTTACTATAGCAGCAAAAGGCGTATGTAGTGTAGCTGTAGAAGGTGTAGTTTACCAATAAAAGGAGTATTATAGCGACAGAATGTCTAGTATAGCAGCAGAAGCTGTAGCATAACAGTAGAAGGTCTAATATACCACTAAAAGGTGTACATAGGAGCAAAAGGTGTAGTATAGCAGTGAAAGGTGCAGTATATGAACAAAAGTTTAGCACAGCAGCAAAAGTTGCAGTATATGAGCAAACGGTGTACTATAGCAGCAAATTAAATGGTGTAGTATAGCAATAAAAGAAGCAGCATAGTGGCAAAAGGTGTAGTATACTTAGTAAAAGGTGTGAAATAGCAGCAAACGATATAGATATAGTATAGGAGTAAAAGGTGTAGTGTAGCAGCAAGTGGTGTAGTATGGCAGGAAAAGGTATAGTATAGCAATAAAAGGAACAGTATGGAGGCAAAAGGTGTAATATGGCAGCAAAAAGTCTAGCATAGCAATACATGGTGTAGTATAGCAATAAAGGGTGCAGTTTAACGATAAAAGGTGCAGTATAAGGTGTAGTGCAGCAGCAGAAGGTCTGGTATAGCAGCGAAAGCTAGGTGCAGGATACCATTAGTAGAAGGTCATGTATAGAAGCAAAAGGTGTAGTACTGGAGCAGAAAAAGGTATTATATAGTAGTAAAAGGTGCACACTGCAGCAATAAAAGGTGTAGTATAGTAGTAAAATGTTTAGTGCAGCAATAAAAGGCTTAGTAGAGCAGTAAAAGGTACAGTGCGGCAGGAAAAGGTGTAGTGTAGCACCAAGTGGTGTGGTATGGCAGTAAAAGGTGTAGTATAGTAGTAGAAGGTTTAGTGTAGCAATGAAAGGTGCAAAAGGTGTAGTATAGAAGCATAATGGTGTATTATAATTTAGAAGCAAAAGTTCTAGTATAGCTGCAAAAGGACTAGTATAGAAGTAGAGGGAGCAGTTTATCAGTAACAGGTCTAACATAGCACATAAAGGTGATTGGTAACAAAAGGTGCAGTATAGCAGGAAAGCAAGTAGTATTATAGTAAAAGATGTACTAAATCAGTTAATAAGGATGTAGTAAAGCATTAAAAGATGTAGAATAGCAGTATAAAGGGTAGTATTAAGGCACAAAAGGTCTATCTAGTATAGCAATAAAAGGTCTCTTATGGAAGTAAGGGAAGACTGGTATAGAATTGAAGTGAAAGGTCTAACATAGCAGTAAAAGACGTATAATAGCATTTTGCAGCAGAGCAGTAAAACAAGTAATACATAAGTGAAAGATGTTGTAATAGCAGTAGAGAGTGCACTATAGCAGCAAAAGGCCTAGGTACAGCATAACACAAAAAGGTATAGAATCACAGAACAAAATGTAGTGCTTTTAATTAATAATTATGGCAGTGACTAAAGGTTAGTATGGAACCTGGATCTGTAGTATAGCAGTAAATGGTGTAGTATTTAACTGTAAAACTTGAATTACCTTTAAAGGTACCTTTAAAGATCTAGTATACGTTTAAAGTGAGCTAGGTATAGAAATAGAACCTGTGGTATAACATTTAAGAGTGTAGTATAGCTGTAAAAGGTGTAATAACATAAAAGTAAAAGGTCTAGAATAGAAAAAAAGGTGTAGTAAAAATGAAACATACGAGCAAAATGTGTAATAATATAGTGTTGTATAGCAGTAAAAGGTTTAGTATAGCAATATTAAATCATGTATTAATTATAACAGAAAAGGCCTTAGTATAGCAATTGTGGTACACAAAGTAATAAAACAAGTATTGTGTTAGGTGTAACCGAAGATGATGTACTGTTGTATCATAGCAGTAAAAGGTCTAGAGGTGCATTATAGTATAGTATAGTATAGTACTGCAGTTCAAGGTTTAAATTGCAGTACAAAAGGTGTAGTGTAATAGGAAATTAGTGTGTTGTAGTGGTAAAAGTTGTGGTATAACAGGAAAGGGACTAGTATAGTAATAAAAGGTGCAGTATAGCAGTAAAACAAGTAGTACAGCAGCAAAGGTATAAGTATAGCAGTGAAATATGTTATATAGCAGTTGTAGGTGCATGTACTGTATAGCAGCTACTAAAAGGACGATGTGGTATAGAAGTAAAAGGAAAGCAGAAAGTGGTGTAGTATGTATAGCAATAAAAGATGTAGTGTAGCAGTTAAAGATGGACCAAAAACAGTGGGTTTAGTGTGGAACTTAAGGACCGTAGTATTGCTATAATACAAGTAGATTGAAAAAATAGCAGTAAAAGAAAACGATGGAGTATAGCATGATGATACTATTTATTATTATGCTATAATTATCATACAGGTAATTAGTGATAAATAACTAGTACAGCTTGGGGGATGGTCGATTTTTGTGTGCTTTACAGGAACTAAGTTTTGTGATTGGAAAAGACTGTGTTTTGTTGCTGGGGATTAGTAAAACGATGTAGTGTAGCATAATAATATTATTTATTATTATGCTATAATTATAATGCATGTAATTAGTGATAAATAATTAGTACAGCTTGCGGTATGGTCGATTTTTTGTGTTTTTACAGGAACTAAGTTTTGTGATTGGAAGAGACTGTGTTTTGTTGCTGGGGATTAGTTTTTGCGGTTTTCAGAGAGTAGTGTTCCAACTGGAATTATAACATTTTCAAATTATTTGAGTAATCCGTAGACTACTACACTTTTAGCAGCTAAATATGTGTAGTGTAGTGACTGTAATATCATCGTTTTATTCACCGCTGAATGTTCTGTTTCGTAATTTCGTTTTAATTTGTTTCTGAACGGAAGAGACATTCTAAGTAAAGGGGTACCAACACGTTTTTACATTACATGCAAAAGTTGATGTTTTTTTGGAGTAAATTATTGCGAGGAAAATTTGCGCGTTAATTGGTTTTCTTTTTTTTGATTTTTTTTTTTCTTTTTTTGTGGGAACTATTTTTTGCCGACGGTGAACAAAACTCCAAAAATTCCAAAAATTTAGGGCCACGTATGTGGCCAGAATTACATGTAAAGGGTAAAAGATTTCTCCCCTCCTAAAGTCTGAGCAAATTACTCCGTACATTGTTTTAAAACTATTAGCTGCTAATAGGAGTTGATGCCGCAAATAGCGGGAAGAATGCAAGTACTGTCGTTTTTTTCAAGTTATAAACATGTTTATAAATTTCATGAATGAAAACTGCACTTTGATTGCATTTTCAATGATCAAACAACTTTCAATTGAATTAAATAATCAAATTTACCAGAATTTAAGTCATTGCTACCTTTCTCAAGCTTCATATATAAACTCTGTTCGTAAAATCAAAGCCGACTTTGTACAAAAAGCTTGTGAAATATCATTTGATAACACACTTTTCATCTTGATAAATCTGCCGTCTAAAAGAACCGTGAAAACTTAAAAAATTTAAGGAGGTTGACGAACACTTCTTTCACTTGAACATAGTGAATAAAAGAATCTGGTTATGAAGCTCAGCTGAGCAAAGTCCTTTGTTTTTTGTTTTTGTTACCGTTTTTAGCGTTGACCGTGGACATACAACAACAGGCATGACAGGTTTTGAATTTTGCATGAGCAACTAACCAATAAAAATATTACTGTGAACTTATTCAGCCATAGTGTGCGAACATAAAACAAAAGATTGTGCACGGTCGTAGTATTTTCAACACAAATTGCAGCGCTTTTGTTGAAACTTGCAAGGTTTCATAATCAGTCCCTCGGCTAACTTTGACAGTTGAATGACAAAATCAACTTCTGACTGATACTGTGATTTAAGTCTCAGCCGGGGCTTACTTCGTTTAGATGCAAATTAAACAATATTCTAAGAAGATTCACGAAAATGTTTACGTGGTAAATTTTTCGTGTCCATTCAGACGGGTACTTTTGGGAAATCTAGTGTAGACGTGTGTAGATGAACGGTCGATAGACAGTTTCTTTGCCCTGCTTGTAAGTGGATTTCAGCTCGTACAGAGAAATTTTCTATTGACTCGTACTCTAACTTGACTCGGACTCGGATTTGATTTTCTTTGTAAGGAGTGTAGACAGTGTTGTCCTGCTGGCAATACTATCATCCTTCCTACACAAAATGATCTGTTCCTTATTCAGAATCCACGGATGAATTCGGTAGCAGTACTTGCCCCTGAAAGCGCTATTTGTATATAGCTTATCTCATACATAGTCATGCACCAAACATTCCTCCCAACCGTCCCATTTTTCAAAACTCAATATAAGACTGGCTTAATAATAGTGGTTGTTATTAAAGAGCTCCGCATATGACTTCAAAGCTCACTCGCATCTCTTGCAAAGGAACCCGGTGCCTCCTTTCGTTACTGCGCACACGTTCTACGCACCTTGGGATACCTAATGACTGTGCAGCCAGTTCTTTGCTAGGGCTGTTGGAATTTAAAACAAAAATTGGCGTTAACCACGCATTTTTCAGGGATAATTGAGCTTGTATTTGGAAAGAAAATACCATACATTCTTACGCTTGATAAAAAAATCGCAGCTACCTAGGAAGCTCAATGTACATTAAGAATGTTTTGCTATCATAAAAGATCTTTCAACTGAAAAGAGAAAGTGTTGAGGTTTATCTTTCTCAAAAATATTGGAGAAAATTGCAGGAATGACCAAAATCAGCCCGTAAAAAATGAATCATGATTTACTTGAAAACGCTGTTATAGATTTTTCTTTAAATTCGCATACAAGGTGTTTAGGTTGGGTAGTTCAAATAGTTCAAGTCTCGTCATAAAGTGTCTGACTAGTTTTCGAGATATGCGACATAATTTAAAAAGAGGGGTTGTCCATTACCGTTGCTATGGTGACAGCTGTTGCTAGGAACCCAATGAGAAAATAAACTTTGGTCATATGTTGAAAAGGTGGTGTAGTATCAACTGAATCGAAGTTTATCTTCTATGCGAAATTTTGATTTCAAAAGATACACTCCAAGGTCGAAAAAACTGTTGTGAGCCTCCTTAAGGACGGTGCCTCCTTTTGTTACCGCGCATGCGTTCTGCGCATCTCAGGATATTCAAGTTTCTTAAGGAATTTGCCCACTAATACAATACCATTTTTTCGGGGCTTATGACTATGTGGAAAAAGCAGCTCTTAGCAAGGACTAACAGAATCTAAGAAGAAAATTGGGGGTAACCACACATTTTTCAGAGATAATTGAGTTTAAATTTGGAAAGAAATTGCCATACATTCTTTGTATTTTAGCGCTTTGTTGGAGTTATGGTCGCTTAATTATCTCTGAAAAATGCGCGGTTAACCACATTTTTCTTTTTGGATTCCAATAACCCTTGCTACGATCTACGTTTTTGCCATAGTCATAACCTTTGCAAAAATACATCTGTATTAGGAGGCACCGTCCTTAATTATTCCAAAATGTTACTTTGATATTCATGACCTCAATACGCCCTTTTCCTTCAGAATTTTTCGTTGAATTGATCACTGTAGCCTCTGTTTGTCTACCTTTTTATTTTTCAGTATACATTTTATTGATTTAGTCGTTTTTAGACCAAAAACCAGACGTTACATGACACGTGGCAGGCAAAAAGTCGTCCCGGGTAGGCGAGACAAAGTATTTATATGAGAAAAAGTTGTCCCGCCTGCCAGGGTTACCCTACCTGCTGAGGTGAGACAACTCGCCTCCCCTAGACGAGTTGGTGATCCTCATGTAAACGGTTTGTTGAACTTTTCAAAGAAACAGGTGAAAATTCAGCTCGCCCAGGGTAACTCGGGGGGAGGGTTGTCTCGGGTACTCGAGACCATATAAACGAGGCCTTAGAATTATGATTGCTCATAATTATCTATGAAAATATGCGTGGTTACCCACATTCTTCCTTTGTGGATTCCAATAACCCTTGCTTAGATCTGCTTTACCTGCATATCGCGAATTGTGCAAAAATGCCTCTTTATCAGGAGGCACCCTCCCTGCATAGCTCGTACAATTCCTATTTCTTGACCAGTTATACTTTATACAATGGTAGCTTCTGACCATGGTCTTAAAGGGGCACTAATATCTATCTCTAGTACCACAAAAAAACATATTTACATCAATGGAGCCTAAGCTATGGTCGGGTTTCTTAAAAGTGGATACTCTAGTGCACAGAAATCATTGAACAGTGTTTGAGCGGCTGGGATGAAAATAGGTTCTAAGTGTCTTCAGATGCTGAAAGAGTCGGTCCGAGTTTTTCAAATTCTTTCTTAGTGTCATCTAAAAAACCGGTAAAAGCTGTTGCTCATTCTTTCTTTGAAAATCCACTTAGATATTCGATGATATCGTGCCTTCGGTAGTCAAAAAGCACTCGTTGTGCCAGCAAGGTCCTTAAAGATAAATCAGTACTTTTTTGCCCGAAAAACCTAAAAAACTCCAAACCATTGCGCCTTTAAAAACAATGCAAACTATGACAGTCATCTCAGCTGGAGTATCCTGATTACTCTCCCTGACTTTGTTTGACCAGCCAGTATTCGAAGAGTATATTGAATTGCTTTCTTTCCTGATCAAATTAATGTTTAAGTACTGCACCAATAGTATTTGAACATATATTTATTCTCATTATTTTCACCATCTACGGGACCATTATGAATTCACAAATGACAAGCTCCCAGTTGACTTGATAGCCCAAATAATTGGTTAGAGCGCTCCACCAGTATCGCAGAGGTCACTAAATCCGAATCCCGCGCAAGCCTGAATTTTTTCAGGTTGATCTTTTATGAATTACTTAAGTTGATATCTTTAACCGCAAAAGTTATCATCATTTCTTAGTTCTATCTTCAGCACATATCAACTTAAAGCATTGATTGGGGTAACTTCAATTTGTTAATTAGCAAAGCCGAACAGGTACTTTAAACTCTGTTTACTTTCACGGTCCATTGCTTATTAATAAATATTGTGGCTTAACGAACACGTCTCACGGACTTTAATTTTGTAGCCTCTGGTGGCGTTATTAAAAACGACTACATGAATATAATTCGATAATCTTAATTAACTTTAGGATTAGGAATTTACCTGCTGTCGTCATCTATGCTCCGTCTTCCCTTAAATGTTTAGCCTGTTTTGTTTGTCTCCTTTTTGTAGAAGAATTTTTGCGGCCACATCACTATAAAAGCCGTCTTTCACTCTGAAAGAGACGCGCGCTGTAAAGACACGAACCACAAATCGGTACGCATGCATGCGGAATGAACGTGAAATGAGGTCTGATAAATTTATGGATACAAAATAGGATGGCTGCTTAAAGCAGAAAGCTATTAAAAAAAGTTAGAAAATACGACTGTTTGCGTGGTTTTCCTCTCCATTACCGTCAAAACATTTCGAGGCAACACGTGTTGGTAATCATGTTGTCTTGATGTAAGCGCTTAGACCAAAAGTGCTCAAAACTAGGTCAAGGCTAGTAGGATCAGATAAACCCGTTGTGGCTTCATTATATTTTAAAGATTATTTCACATACATTGACATATACTCTGGAATTCACAAAATCGTTTGAAATCCACTAAGAAGTGCCACTTGCTATCAAAGTTTATTTTGATATGTTAGCCAGTCTTAGCAAATCACGTCTTGTGTTACCAGTACATTTCTTCACTTCTTGCGTGACTTGTTACGTCATAGATAACGGATGTAGCAAACCCATTTTCAAACTGACACACAGGGGATAGCAACGGACTGATCTGTGCTCAAGAGCACGCTCATCCCAAAAATTTCACAGCTCAGATGTTTTGAATTGGTAAATTAAATTTTATACAAGGACCATGTTATGTAAGTATAAAGTATCCCTGGCCGTTAATCACTCGTCATTTCCCGAGAACTCAGTACGACTGCAAAGGCCATCTGTTGGAGATCCGTTTCAGAGCGATTTCATTGTGGTTTAGAAGAAGCGTGTTTGTTCATCAGTCGGTGCTCTTTGATCCGACCGAGGTCCATCAACGGACCAATTCTGCTTGGTAGGCATGGTGATTTTTCCACAATATTCCCTATACTTAGAGGTCACCCAGGAAATGAAATGAACTCTAATTTCACTTTGTAATAAGAAAAACGTAAGATAATGGCTGAGGAATTTAATAAACTGTTGCACCTAAAAATCTTTGATTTCTTAGTGATTTAATGTCCACGGCAACTCCTTTTTGAAGTGGCTCTTACTCTTTACCTGACCACGAAAAAAATTCATTTAAACGAAGTGCTATCAGGATATGACCAACCTATGTAAGTAAACAAATCCAATATTTTCATAATAAAACAGTATACTGCACTATACTAACTTGAACATTAAGAATTAATATTTCAAATTTACTTAGCTTTTGTCAGCTGCATTAACACAAGCAAGATCCTCTCTAAACAGCCGCAAGTTCATTTTCAATCCTTTCACTTTTGCGGTTTGCTTTACGTTTTCAATCTCCTCGCAAATGGCAGATCTTCGATGGCCAGAACATTCCTTGGACAAAAAGGTCTCCAAGGTTCGGTGTTCATACTGAACCTCATCTGCTGCACCTTTAAGGCAAAATGGACAATTTGAGGCAATGGCACAAATATGTTCACCGCTGTGTGGAACTTTGCCGCAAGGGGTTGCCCAGCGTTGGTTTGAAGGTTCTGCTGCATGTTTAACTGCGTTCCGTCGAAATCGCGAAAAAGACATGTTTTTAGTTTTCAATTCCGAATGAGAACTTTGTAATTCATCCCGAGTGTCGGGGAAGCTCCAATGATCAGGCGCTTGACAACCAAACTCTGAGGGCTGGAAGAGTGTTTGGTCTTTTTGCATGTTGGTGACACCAGACATTTGCTTTCTGGAAGCAGTATGCTTCTTTTCTTTTAAGCTTTTGTAGCCATTTTTACAGGTTGGTCTAGAAGAGGAATAAACTTTTCCCGCGGGCAGACTATCTCCTTCAGCTGGAATTTGGAAAACGTTGCTCATTTCTCGCGACGAATAGGATTTGACGGTGTTTGTCGATGAATTCTCCAGGACTCGCTGTGTACCGCATTGACCAAATCTGTGCTTTAAAAAGCGTTCAAATTTGACATCGTCTTGAAATACGTCAACAGGTATAATAATTTCTGAAGGTATAAAACCAGGTGGCAGCGGGACATTCAGGTAACTGTCCAGAGGAGTTGATGCATGACTGAAACGATTTCTATCAAAGATTCTAGTAACGACGAGACCATTTCCATCATCCACTTCTTTTCTTTTAGGTTTTTGACTCAGGTTTGTTATTGGGGTCACTGTCGTTTTTCTTTCACTTGATCTGTTTTTGAAAAACGTTTTCACAGACGAAAATGAAGCGCTTTGCTTTTTGGTCCCACATTCATTACAACTTCCATGAGAAACGCCATCGCCGTCCGTTGGGGAATATTTGGAGTCCGAAAACGGTTGAACACAGTTGATTTCTTCGTCCGATGAAAGCGGAGGTAAATTTTCCAATGATGGTGTTCTTTTGGCCATCGCCATATTTTTTGAGCAAATTTCAAATGAAATAACAGATTTCCTTCTTCGCGATTTTTGTTTATCACAGGCAAAGAAAATTGTACGTTGGTAAGATGTTAATTTGCAATTTTCGGGCGGCTATCTACAACAAGAATCCCAACGAGCGCACAAAGATGAGCATTAATTGACGTGCTCCCTTTCCTCGCGAACAACGTGAAATAAAATTTCCTATTTTGAAATTCGTATTTTGCTTGTGTTGGTGAGCTTTCCAGTCCTCATATATCCCCAGACTCTGGAGGTGATTTTCCTCTTATAGTACAACACGCAGTAGGAGTGGTTAGCACATTGTCGGCAAATTCACAGGCTATAATTACGTCAGTTAGACGAAAATCAAATATGCATCGTCCAGGCAACGTACAGTATTGTGCCTAGCTCAGAGCGAATCACTCAGCCACTGTAGATGCGACAAGACTCACTGGACTGTGTACGATGTACAAGTCAAGGGACATTTAAAAGCCATCCGCAGTCTCACTGACAATTTACAATCATCTCAACTTATTTCAGCTAACTTTCGCAGAATCCAAGGGAGTGCGCGGGGTGGCTGAGGTGCCCTCTCCAAAGAGGCCACTGGGGTGATCGTCGAAATTTTGGTAACCCCTAAAAGACACCTATCTCTGAAATCTTGAGGGCAATCATTCCATGTCCCTAAAGTTAAGTTACCAAAGCAAATGGACCCCAAGTGAAAAACAGAGCCATACGAGGTAGATTTTTGTTGACCATTTGAAAGTCACGAAAGGCACCACATACGAGGTAGGGAGATTGTTGTCAATTACTGTATCCCTGAGTCTAAATTCATATTTAAAACTGACCCTCGTTATTTGCAAGTAGGGATCCAATTAAAGGCCATTCTATGACTTTTCTAATGGCCCACCCCTGACACCGATGAAATGAATGCATGAAAGACCTCCAACACTACCCGGTCCAACCATTAAAACAATATTTAAGTGACGCCACACCTTTCTATTTGGGACGCGATGGGGACATGGCTTGTGTACACAAACCCAATGTGGTAAAGAAATCATGGTTGCATGACTATTGCGGACACAGTACATAATCGGATTCCCAAAGAGTCATTTTTTAAAAATATTCAACTTGTGACTTCTATTTGTAATTTCGTTATCCCTTGGGACCAGTTAAGGTACCATTTGATACGCGTGGCGTGTTTTATGAATTCAGGTATACCAGTTTCACTCCCGTTGTGATCGGTACAAGTTCTTTATGGACATTCAGTTGTAAAACTGGTTATCAAGACTTAACCGCCAGCGCAAAACATCTTGCAAGATCCGTTCACAGCACCTCGACAACATCTGACATTTGACAAACAACGCACAAGTAACACATGCAAATAAAATGACACACAACAAAACGGGCGTCAACAAAACCCGGAACATGGAACATTCCGGAACATTTCGGAACATCCCGGAACAGGGCAAATTATCACAAAATAAATGAAAAATAAAGTAATAAAAAAACTGTGAGCGTCAAAAAAAAAAACAAAATAAATAAAATAGAATAAAATAAAATAAAGGATATAGAATGAATAAATAAATATATGCATCTGTGACTAAATGAACGAATATACTAATTCTTTAACCAGGGTACCGAAGGAGTGCCTGGATTATACAATGCGCCTCATTTCTCAAATCCAAAAATATCTCAGATAATATTGAGGCGTTATTTTGGGTTTCGAGAGGAGGTTTACTTGATATGAGAAAATTAAATAGACAATAATACATGGGCGCGCGGAGATATGGAATTTCTCTTCGAGTGTTCAACGCGATATCTCACGAGTGAGCGTAGCGAACGACTGAGATATCGAATTGAACAAGAGAAGAGAAATTCCATATCTCCAAGCAACCATGTATTATTGTGTTTATTATATAAACACAAAAGCCCACAATATTACTGAAACAATTTTATTTAAAGGCAACAGCAATAAGCGTAGAGGCAAAAGATAAAAGTGATTCCGGTTCAACTCACTCAAACAAACAATTTTCAAATACATTCATTAACACAATAGAAAACTTTTCACTATTATTTTATTTTCATGCTATTATTACTACTCTTTACCACTTTATTTGTCCGTATTCATCAGTAGACAATCTAAAGTCACCGTACCTTCTTGCTCCAGATTAAACTTACGACGTAAATAACTGGAATAGCACTTATCGATTAACCCGACTATGGTCATCCTCAAATTCGGCAAAGTCGCAACTCGCCGTTAGTTGTCGAAGCCTACACACAAACTGATCCGCAGTGTCGTGTCAAAATTGAGAAATTCGTTTTTAACAAGTGCCTCTCGAACAATCCAACTGTCAAACGTTGTCCTTCGATAACAGACTCGCTGTAGCGTAGGTTTCTAAGATAACTCTCCACAGAAGCGATAATTCCTCTGAGTGTTGTTGGCTCATATTCATTACCAGACTTTTCTTGCAGACAATAGAAATCTGCTGAGGTAAGCGTCTAATTCTGGCGGCGGTATGTCTTGGAGTTGTCTTGTTTCGTTTTCATTTGGCAAAAACGACTTCATCAATGCTACGTCGCTGTGCATTTCTTTGAGTGTTTTTGTTGGCTTAGCTTCGACAAATCTTTCAACATCTTCGTCAGTGAGGGACACGAATCTTTCACTTGCCGAATTTTTGGTTGTTTTTTCTGGTGTACTGCTCGAGGCCATCGTAACCTGTTAGTAGTTATTTCTTTTTTGAACAAGCCAAGCGAACAGCGATCGAGAACTACGAAATCATGGCAAGCCGTTGTCAAAAGTGGCGCGAAAGAAGGCGCGTGACGTCGCGAAAGCTGATTGGCCGTATTTTCACATGTAAAATTATCGTAATTTTACGTGTACCAAATACGATTTTTCTCAGTGGTGGAAATCTCTATAAAACACTCCAGTTTATATAATAAAGCATTTTCTCAGTCACGCACCTAAGAACGGCTGCGTAGGAGACAACGCACACAGTCACGCAGTTCTTCTTTCCTGGCACGTTTTTGAGTTTCCTGGTCTCACATTTATTCGGTTGTTTAAGGACGTTTTGTGTTTAAGTTGATTTCCAAAGTAAAAGTGTGCAGGGATGAATATACCTTAATTATACTAACCAAGAAAATAGAAGTCCACCCTACATTAAAGATCTTCTTTCAAGGCAGCTGCTAATTATTCTCTTCGCTCGTCTATACAATCTCTTCTGTTCATTCCAAAAGTCAGCTGTTCTACACTTGGGGATCACGCCTTTGCTCATGCTGCACCTATTTTATGGAACTCGTTGCCATTAACTGTAAGAACAAGCAGCAGCCTCGCCATTTTTAAAAAACAACTGAAAACATTCCATTTTAAGAAAGCCTTTAATTTACGAATAATAATAAAGCGCCCGGCTTTAAATATGTTATGGTATTACGCTAAATAAATTGATGATGATGATGTTGATGATGATGATGATGATGATGATGATGATGATGATGATGATGATGATGATCTCATTTTTATCAGTAACAATAACAACAGAATACAAGACATGCGGCGTCCATTCATTTGAAAAATCGTTTACCAATTTAAAATTGGAAATGAATCAGAAGTTGTAATTGTTCACCCTTAATAATATCCTAATTTTAAGAGTGCCTTCCATATACCTAGAACAAAAATTGGACCTTTGGTAATGGGCTCCTGCACATGCAAAACATGCATCAGTCATCGTTCGTTTTTAGTCACTCCAAGCTCCAGGCTCCAAGCTTTAGTACTTTTGGCGCGGTAATTTCTGTCAAAATCTTGCAACCCCTTTTAGTATTTAGACCTAGCTGCTATCTCCTTCAGTTTATGGTGTATTTCAGCATCCTTTAAAATTCTACGATAACAAATTTCCCTCCCTTTGTTATGCTGTAACTGAAAAAAGGCACCGCTTTCGGTGAAGGTTTGTGTCTGTGTTTCAAACTGAAATATCTGACAAAAAAAGTAGATCTGTTTTTTAGTTTATATATTATTTTATTCTTCTTCCCTTTGCCTTTTCGCCGCTGCAATGTTGAGTTAATTTGATGTAGTTTTACCTTTGTTCAGTCCAAATTTTTCTGCAGATCCAGATCTTTGTCACAGAGCTGGTAACTCTCACTGGTTACTATGTGGTTTAGTCCATTTTTTTTTTAATTAAGGGGGAGGCAAAGAAACCATCACGGTAGAAAATCACGCGATAAAATTGGCGGGAAAGAGATGTTTTATGTACTACCAGTGTTATACTGTTTTTTATTGTTTGTTTGTTTGTTCGTTTTTGGTTGTTTCCTTAATCGCTTCTTTCTTTCTTTCTTTCTTTCTTTGTTTCTTTGTTTCTTTGTTTCTTTCTTTCTTTTTTTTCATTTGTTTTGGAATAATTTGCCCTGTTCCGGGATGCTCCGGAATGTTCCGGAATGTTCTGGAATGTTCCGGGATGTTCCGGAATGTTCCATGTTCCGGGTTTTGTTGACGCCCCAACAAAACACACAAACACACAAATTCCACACAAATTCCAAAAACGCGACCTTGAAGCTCTGAGCCTGAAGCGTAGAAAATATTTTATAAAGTTATTTTGAACTCCCGTCCTGATATCTAGTGGTTTGCGTTGAGCGAACTGATTAAAAGGTACTATCTGTGACAGCCCTCACAAAAAGAATGGCAATAATTTCAGAAACAACACTAATCTTTCTGCTAAAATCCGTATCTACGTTGTGCAAAAAAAACTACCCACTAGTACAAGGTTTAACTTCTAGTGGAACAAGAAAGATACTGTTTATGACAGTTCTTACCAAAGAGTACAGCAATCATTTCAGGAAGCAACATTAGTCGTTCAATTCACGATCCGTCTGTATTTAGTATGTGCGAGTCTACCCCAACTAGTGCTCGATTCAACTTCCAGTGGAACATGAACTCCGTTAATAAATAATTTATCTGGCTCTGGACGACTGAAAAAAGCAATTTTCCCAGCCATTCTCGCTTGTCTAAGTTTGGGCCACAGCTTCTTTCTTGTTTCTCGAATTTCCTTTTGGTAAATCCGCCGACACACTAGCTTCTAACGTGTCTTTCTCCGACGTAGCCCTATTGTATACTAGCTCTCGGTCCTGAAAGCGGAGGAATCTTGCGATGATAGGCCTATTCTGGCCTGCTTTCTTTTTCCAACTCTGTGTATGCGCTGGAACTCGATGTCGCGCACTCTCTCGATCTTGAGATTATTTTCAAAACTTTGTAGGTCATCTCTCGTGTGTCTTCTTCAGCGGCTTCAGGTATTCCATGAAAGTGAAGATTCTCTCTGCGCTGATAGACTTCCATAAAGCGAATCTTTTCTTTTAGTCTCTCTATCTCGCTGCAGTGCTTTTCTTTCTCGACTTTCAACACTTCAACTTCGCTGTTCATAAAACTTAATCCTTTGCCCATCTCATTATAACCGTGCTAGTAAGATTCTCTAATTCTTCTCTTGCACTGCGCTACTTCCTTCTGCATCTTACTCACTGCGTTCTCGAGATTTTTTACTGTGTTTTCGACCGCGTCCATTTTAGACTCTAAATTTTTTAGCTTCCCTAAGATTTCTTCTAGTTTGGTGAGAATGCTTTCGGACAGGTTGAGCGCCATCAAAATTTCGTCACCTTCCTCAGAAGAGTCACTTCGTTTCGTTTCGTTTACAGGTTCTCTTTCCCTCCGGTGAATGTGATTCGAACCTGTTGCTTGACTTGACATTCTTAGTCCTGATCGGGGTGATAGCTATTGTCTGCCTAATAATGAATTGTTTATTCCACAAATTACAATGGATCGCAACAATTTAAAATTTAAAGCCATCTCGCTAAACGTTAGAGGTATCCGTGCATTCGAAAAAAGGACTGAAGTCAATTTTCAATTGGCTAATTAAACAGAATGCCGATATTTGTTTTCTACAAGAAGCTTATAGCACCAATGACGTTGTTGATCAGTGGAAAAAACAATGGCCCGGAGAATGCTTTTTCTCTCATGGTTCTAATCACAGCCGTGGTGTGGCTATTCTTATTCGAAAATCTTTTGATTTCAAAATGAAACCAGTGCGTGCCGATGTCGATGGTAGGTATCTCATTTTAGAGGCAAATATTCAAGATACCCCCTTTCTCCTGGTAAACATATATACACCAAACACAACAGCGAAACAATCCTCGTTTTTTCAATCATTGTCCGAGTCTATTTCTGATGAAGAACACCGGGAGGTCAATTGTAGACTTTTCTTGGGGGGAGACTTCAACGTCACCCTCCAACCGTCTCTAGACTGTTCGGGTGGAAACTCAATACTAAAAGAATCGGTTAAGTTTTTGGAAGACATCATTATAGAGTGCGATTTAGTGGACATTTGGAGAGTCCGCAACCCTGACAGCAAAAAATTCACTTGGCGCCAGAAAAACCCAATTATTCAAAGGCGACTTCATTATTGGCTCATTAGCGATTCCTTACGGGAAGATGTCGCCAAAATTGACATTGTAACCGCCATCAAAACAGACCATTCCGCAGTTTTTCTTAGATTGATAGCTTAGCTGACCTTCCCCGCGGTCCTTCCTTTTGGAAGTTCAATAACAGTCTCCTGGGTGATCCCACTTTTGTCCAGGGCTTGTGCGAAAATTTTCCTCTTTGGCTTAAGGTATCATGGTACCCCAAAACTGACAATGTTTTCGAAAAATACACTTCTGTCATTTTCAGATAGATATTATTCAAACCTCTCTTTTACAAAAAGTTTCAGAAAAAAAGATTGTTTCTACGCAAAGTTATGGACGAAAAAAGATTTGTGGCATTAGTTTTCTCTGATCATGTGTTGACAGTTATCTGTAAACAACGCTGAAAATAGCATGTGACATAACAGGGCCCCGATATTTTGACACGCGATCGATTGCGTGTGTCTACAAAGTGGCTTCGATCATATCTGTGAAAGAGAGAGAGAGAGAAAAAAGATCGAACGTTGAGGAATTCCTTGCGCTTCCTGACTCCTCACTTGTCAGTGTGATAAGCTTCGACTGCCAGCTCGCTTTTCGTAACGCGAACGGCGAAAAACAATCCATCCAATCAGTTTTTGTGATGATTTAAGAGTGAAGTGGGATTGGATTAAATACAAGATTAGACAAGAACGTATGACATATAGCAAGTTAAAGGCTAAAGAAAGAAAAGCGAAGATGAAAACCATTGAAGACAGACTTAAATTATGTGAAGAGAAAATTGCAGACGCACCAACGCCAGAAATCTTATTAATTTAGAGTCGGTTAGGGCAGAGTACGAAAGGGAATTTGATTATATCGTGAGAGGCTCGATAATCCGCTCCCGTGCCACATGGTATGAACAAGGTGAAAGAAACACCAAATATTTTCTAAACTTGGAAGACAACAACAAGAAGAAAAGCTGCATTAGAAAACGTCTTCAGTCTGACGGAAAAGAAACCTCAGATGCAAATGTCATATTGAATGAAATCTACAACTTTTATTCAGATCTTTATGAAAATCTGGAAATTCAAACTGATTTCAGGGTTGTCCTTTCTTAAAAAACCCTTCAATGATTCCGAAATTAAGTTATGCTATGAGAGAAGCGTGCGATGGCCAACTGTCATATTCGGAATGCTTTAAGGTGCTCTCTACGTTCGAAAACAATAAATCTCCAGGGAATGACGGACTTTCCATAGAGTTTTACAAATTTTTCTGGCCAGAAATTGGCACTCTCTTAGTTGATTCATTAAATTACTCTCACATTCACAGAGAATTATCAAACTCGCAGAAAGAAGCTGTTATAACTGTAATCGAGAAGAAGGACAGGGATAGAAGATTGATTAAAAACTGGAGACCGATATCTCTTGTTAACGTTGATGTAAAAATCGGCTCGAAAGCTATCGCAAAAAAATTAGAGAAAGTTTTACCATATATTATCCATCACAACCAAAATGCTTTCGTAAAAGGACCAACGATTTTTGACGCAGTTCGAACAATAAATGATGTTTTGGATTTTACGGAATTGAAAGGGTACCAAGGCATATTGACCGCTACAGACTTTAAGAAAGCCTTTGACTCATTAAGTCGGGGCTTCCTCTTCAAATCGCTCGAATCCTTCGGCTTTGGCGCCTCTTTTATAGCATGGATCAAGACGTTTTATAAGAATATAACGAGCTGTGTGGTGAACAATGGTTACTTTACTTCTCCCTTCAACTTTGCACGGGAGTTCGCCAGGGCGACCCGCTTTCCCCATGTCTTTTTATCTTAGTTCTTGAATTACTAGCAATTTCTATCCGCAACAACGATGGAATAAGGGGTATTATGGTGGACGGCAACGAAATTAAATTAGTTACATTTGCCGACGATATGACATCATTTGTCCGCGACAAACAGTCCTACCGTACTCTTCTTAATGTTATCAAATTATTCGGTACATACTCCGGATTGAAGATCAATCATGATAAAACGGAGGTCCTTCTACTCGGAAATATGGAAGCATCCAGCTCAGAACTAGAAGTAACTGAAATCAAAAAGTGCTTGAAAATCTTGGGGGTGCACTTTACCTATAACCGTTCACTTTTTTACAAATTGAATTTTGAATCAACCGAGAAATCTATAAGAAAGCTCTTAAGAGGCTGGGGTTGGAGAGGACTCACATTAATTGGAAAAGTACAAATCATCAAATCCTTTGCCTTACCGAAGATTTTATATAGGCTTACGCTCATGTCAAATAGAAAAGAATTCATTAAAAAAAATAAACACGCTCTTATACTCTTTTGCTTGGAAGGGCAAAGACAAGGTGAAGCGCATGGTTTTAATAAGCCCCATTGAAAAAGGTGGGCTAAAAATGCCTGATGTAGAGTCAATGATTTCTACCCAAAGAATAATCTTTATTAAGAGATACCTATCCCCTAGGGCGGCGAGCTGGAAGTTTTTTCTGGATTTTTACTTAAGGAAGGTGGGAGGAAAAGTTTTATTCCACTGCAACTTAACTTTGATTACTCGAAACTATCAATATCCCTCCCAGATTTCTACAAAGAATGCATCTTGTGATGGGCTTCACTAACTGATAACAATCCATCCTCACCCTCCGAGATATCATCAGATCGTGTGGAACAACAGATTTAACTGCATTAATTCTTGTTCAGTCTACTACCAAAAGGTTAACTGATTCGGGTCTGGTAACAATTAGTGACCTCTATGACACTAATGGCGAGTTTAAAGGGTCTAAGGAACCTCTACGTTCAAATCTCTCACCCATTGATCATTATTTACTTTTTAGCCTCCACAGTGCCCTTCCACAGGAATGGCGTTTAAAGTAAATAAAACTGCCGTCGTCCCAAGTGCACCTGTAGTATGTAGACCGGAGCAGTTTCTCATTACATCTTGAAGGGGAAAAGGTAGATGCAGAAAAGCTGCAATCGAGATCACTGCATGAAAGGCTTATTTCTAAAAATCTCTACGAAACCAACAGCCATGAAAAAATACAACGAAGCTTTCAACACGGAGACCTTTCATTTAGACTGGGAAAGAATATATTCACTACCCTTCAAAGTAACACTAGATACCAAGTTAAGGGAATTCCAATACAAAATACTTCATAGGATCTGTTATACAAATGACATGTTTTTCAAATTTACAGCAGTCGTTTCTCCGCTATGTTATTTCTGTGGTGAAGAAATAGAGACGTTGGAACACTTTTTCTTTCTCTGTGAAAGGGTACGCACTTTCTGGAAGGAACTAAACACCATCCTCAAATCGCAAAAGATAACTTCTAGTTCTTTTGATATTAAAGCTGTTATTTTTGGCCTTTTTCACCCAGAGAACAACAGTATTTTAGTTAATTACATTATTCTCGAGAGCAAATACTTCATCTACCGTTCTAAGTAAAATAAAGCCTCCCTCTCTACTCCCATACTACTAACAAAGTGTAAGAAACATACCAAATCGAGCGTTTCATTGCGAGGAAAAACAGCAAACTATACCTTCACAATAAAAAATGGGAACCGGCCTTCATTTCACTAATGGAGTAGTAGCTATCACCTCCGCGACGAACTTAAGTTAAACGACGGGTATTGCTTTTTGTAATCTTCAGGTGGCATAGCATTGTATAGGTATAATGCAAAGTGTAGTTTGATGTTTTATCGTGCTGTAGTGGTCAACAGAATATGTATATGTAAATACGTAAATGTGAAAATATATAAGTAAGTATGTAAATTAGTGGGTAGGCATGTAAAGTTTATTTGTAGTTTCTTTATGTCGTGCATTCTATATTCAATAAAAAAAAAACATCCGACACTTGAAGTTGTTGTTCATCCACCATACGGGGACTTGAATATGAAAACAACTGTGTCAAAGAAAAGATGTGCATGGTGAAACACCAGACAGCGCAGTAGTACTACATAAGTTCATTAGATCTTCTGAGATTCGATTATCTATATTGAAAATTCTGTCAACAACATTCTAAGCTAATAAACCTTAGAATAAGATTCAATTTTGCACTTGGATGTATTTGTACTTGTCGAAGAGGCAGTCATTATCAGTCATCTCACTGACGTTGTTGTTGTTGTTGATGATGATGATGATGATGATGATGATGTCATGCCTCTTCGCCGAATACAGTTGCTTGACTCCGCTTGATTTTCCTCGCTGTCGTAGAGCAGATTTAGGGGAATGGGGATGATAGTGAGAAAATTTGCCTCCATATTTGTCGTGTTTTTTTATACTTAAAAGTAATAGCAGAGAAAATACGAGATTCCCTCCAGCATGTTATGTTATGTTACTACGGATTTCAGACTGAAAAAGCACGTGAAGTTTCCCTTCTCGAAATTTGTTCCGATTCATGCAACCAACTAACGTATGCATATCATACCCAATCCTCTCAATACTTCAGGTGTGGTGAAAAAAAATTAAACGGGGAATAAAATTAACTGGCATTGTGTTATAACTAGACGTTTTTTTTCTGTGCTGGTATTGAATGAGAAGTGAGGGGTACTATTCCAGTAAATATATTTAAGGCCCAAAATCATTGATTAAGATGGTTTGTGTTCGCGTAAAAACCGCTCAAAAATTGCTAACAAACAGACAACAAAGTATATTTCAGAATAAATATGAAAGAATGTTAAAACGCGTGATGAATCACCGGGTGGTATTAAAATAATTTTAGTTCACCTCCAACGCAGTGAGAATGAAAATATTTTCAAGTTATCGTAATTTACCTGGGTGCACTATGAAAAACAAACAAAAAACAAATACCTGAGGTTACTCAACAGCTAACAATACTGAGTGCACAATAATTGCAGGCTAATCATATCTGACAAAGTACTAAACAATCTTTGAACTTGAAGTTCTGAAGTTCAGACGTAAGTGTAAGTATAGATAGTAGTCTTAAAGATCATTTAAAAAACAATAATAAATTGCTTATTGTACCAATACGAATATTTACTCGTCCGGCTCTATTCCCCACATCCTATAAAAATCATACTCTTTGGCTATTTGAATGGAAGAAAATGTTACCCCACAGGTACACCCAACGACACCGAAGACAGCTATAGACATGTCAAATAATATATGATACCAAGGCATAGTAGAATAATGAAGCCGTGATATGGAAAAGACATGGGTATGTTAGCACTAAAATCGTTCCGGTAAAGCTACCGACAAAGGCCATTAACAACCCAAAATGTGGCACAAATATCGCCACAAGCGTAGAGAGCAAAATAAATACGAACCCAAAGACTAGTTTGGGCATGGGATTTTTGTTGCAACGTGAAAGTTCGTCTTTCAGCTCCGCGAACAATGGAATATTGAGCTGATGTTCAAAGAGCATGAACATAGGAACGACGTAGAATAAAAGGGCCGTCATAATAACAGCGAGGGAAAGAGAGATGCGGAAAGTTCCGTGCGGAATACTCAGGGTCATAATCTGCTCCGTGTGCTCCCGGAAACAAAAGAAAACCAGAATGCCATAGTTGAATTTGATGATGGTGAGAAGCGTGTAGGTGAAATCCATGATGGCGTTGAATTCTCCCTGATAGCACATGGATTTCTCGATGATCGGAAGGTAAGCCTGAGAAGAGTACGTCACCACGATTATTCCCATGGCGATGGACATCTCTTTGAACTTGAACGATGCCAACTCGCGCGTCTTCCACTGATGGTAGTGAGCCAGCGCATATACCAACACACAGGTTGAAGTGACGATGGCCACTATCACAGTCAGAAGACTGATCCATGATATGTGCTTCATCGTGCGCACACCGGCGAATGGCAGCACGGCAATGGACACGACGGCAATCCACACACTTTCAGACACGAAGCTGCCCGGGAATGTGTGATGCAGCACTGTCCCACACATGATCAGAAACAGCGTACAATGAGAGAACTGCTCGAAAAAGTTGGTGATGTGAACCATAACACGCCCATAGCGCGCCTCGCCCAGATCAGCGTACGTCGATTGGGATAGATTCTCATAAGCGATGTCTTCTCGGAAACAATAAATAAGGGGCTTCAGACCCGCGTAGTTACCGAGAAAAGCGATAATGATAATCAGAATAACCCCCCAGTAGCCAGTCAGACGTATGACGTACGGCATTGCAAGAACTCCTGTGCCCATATTTGCGTTGAAAATATTGGAAATGCTTGCACCGAAGACGTTTTGTTCTCTTGTTCCATTTCTTCGTTTTCTTGGTTGACTTTGCATCCTTTTGCCAGAACGGCCGGTGAAGTTGACCCCCTGAAGTTTCGTTGCCTTTTGGTTTCTCAAAATAGTTCCAGCTCAGCCCTACCTTCTGCGGTTTCGGTGGAACAGCCAAGTGTCGAATCTGCTGATATAGCGTCGACGTTTTCCTTATTTAAAGATTCAGTGAAGATTATTTTGACAAGAAGTTGAGCGCGTTGAAACGTGATATTCAAGAAGACCTTGAGCAATACCGACGCTATTGCTAAGAAACTTAAAGAAGAATCGAATATCTCGTTCAAATTCGAAGGGAACAAAAAGCAGTTTTATTTTAACACTGGTCTTGCAGAGAAAGTCAACTGGGTTTCCAAAGCTCTCGGTAAACGAAAATTTGACGTCGTTAAAAGTTGCCTGGAAGAACTAGATTCTGACATTAAGAAACGCAACAAACTTATCAGACTGGCAGATAAATCCGCTGCTGGCTGGGATTTAGTGAACGAGTATTTATCCGACGAATTGGCAAACGGGTCAGAAGACGAGAAGCGCATACGCCGTGCTTAACAGAGAGCTCTTCGAAAACGTAGCCAGCGTCAGTAACAGAAAGCGAAGTCCACCAAACAGAGCCTTTTCCAGCCTCCATCTTCATCCACCACCACCTCTGTTGGCGGCCAACATCAGCCAAGTTTCAGGGTCAATCCTCGTGCCTTTAGAATTGGTGGCAAGGCAAAACCTGGGGACATTTGTTTGGCTTGTGGTCAACAAGGACATTGGAGGTCCGAGTGCCAAGTTAATTCACAAGTCAGATCCTCAAGCTCCGGTCAGTCCACTTCTGGTTTTCCCTCAACCATTGGAGGTAAATAGGATCCTTCACGCGAAAGTTTTGTTAAAGTTAAGTATCCAGTTGTGTTTATTACGTATTAGATATGTATCTTTCCAATTTGGATTTTTTTAGGGAAAGATATGCTAGTTTGTTAGTCAATTTTGATTATGATCGTAATCTTTTTGAATTTGAACAGAATTCTGCATTGCCTGTACTTATAGGTAGACTTAAGGCTAAATTAGATTATTGGCACACTATTGGTGCCAATGGCTTTGTTATCGATATTATTAAATGTGTTTATCGGATTCCGTTCATTAGTACTCCTTGTAAGGCACATTTTCCTAATAATAAGTCAGCCTTGGATAACGCGTCTTTTGTTGAGTCCGCTATATCCGAATTAGTCGGTAATCACGCAGTTGTTGAAGTGCCTTTCGTTCCTCACGTTGTTAACCCTCTCTCCGTGTCTATACAATCGTCAGGCAAGAAAAGGCTTATTCTTGACTTGCGCCATGTCAATCAGTTTATTTGGAAGCACAAGTTTAAGCGCGAAGATTGATGGGTGTTATTATCATATGTTATCAAGGGTGATTACCTTTTTAGTTTTGATCTCAAGTCCGGTTATCACCATTTTGATATTTTCCCAGATCATCAAACTTTTTGGGGTTTTTCCTGGGTCTTCTCTGGTTCTGTTAGATATTTTTGTTTTTCAGTTCTCCCATTTGGTCTTAGTTCGGCCCCATACGTTTTTACGAAGTACCTCAGACCGCTTGTTAAATTTTGGAGGTTTAATGGTGTTAAAATAGCTGTGTTTCTCGATGATGGGTGTGGAAAGGGAGATTCTTTGCAAATTGCCAAGCGGCATTCTTTGTTTGTCCAGTCATGTTTAAGCAATGCAGGGTTTGTAGCCAATTCTACCAAATCGCTATGGGACCCTACTCAGGCAGTCTCTTGTTTGGTTGGGTCTTAACTGGGACCTTGTTTCTGGTTCAATTTCTATTAGCGACAGACGTATTTCCAATTTTATTGCTCTTGTAGACAAATTTCTTCAATCCGCGCCCTATGTTACTGCTCGGGATTGCGCCTCTATCGCAGGTCATGTTATGTCCATGTCACCGGTTTTGGGTAGTCTGACTCGTCTTAAGACTCGTTTTCTTTACAAGGTCATAGAGTCTAGACCTAGTTGGGATTCCCGTTTTTATATCGGGCTTCATAATGACTGCCTTTCAGAAATATTTTTCTGGAAGAACAATATTATTAGCCTTAATTCTAGAGCTATTTTGCCTTATCGGGCTCCTCTTTTAGTAAGTTATTCAGACGCTAGTAATGTTGCCTGTGGAGCTTTCCTTGTTGGCACTAATGAGGTGTCCCATCGTATGTGGAGTCCATGCGAGGCAGCTAAGAGTTCTGAGTGGAGAGAACTTAAGGCTATCCATTTTGCCTTAACGTCATTCAAAACCTTAGTTTAAGGCAAGTCAGTTAAATGGCACTCTGACAACCAGGGTGCTATTCGTATTGTTGATGTAGGGAGTCCTCACCCGGAATTACATTCTATTGCGCTTGATATTTTTGTTTTTTGTCGAACTAACCATGTTATACTTGTTCCTCAATGGGTTCCCAGAGAACTAAATGTTAGTGCTAATGAAATTAGCAGGATCGTAGATAACATTGATTGGTATACCACCGTAGAGTTTTTTATGTACTTGGATAGTTTCTGGGGCCCGCATACTGTTGATACGTTTGCGAATGCATCCAATGCTCATCTCCCAAGGTTTAATTCAAGGTTTCGCGTACCTGGTTCCGAAGCCGTTGATGCATTTTCAGTCTCACGGACAGGAGAGAACAATTGACTGGTTCCTCCAGTACAATGCATCATTAGGGTGGTCCAACACCTCCTTGTTTGCACTGCTGTTGGTACTTTAGTCGTTCCTTATTGGCCGTCAAATGCATTCTGGCCTTTTCTGTTTACGAGTTCGGTTGAATATCAACCATATGTTATTGAGTCCATTTACTTCCCATACCCGTCAGGGATATTTGCCCTTGGGTGCTACAAGGATTCACTCATTGGTTCCGACAAATTTAAAAGAGCAGTGCTTGCTGTCAGAATTGACGCTAGGGGTTGTGGTACATAGCATTTTTACGTCGAGTGGCTTTACTATGATTTACAGGTCTGGATGTTCATTTTTCGAGTGAAGATTGTTTGCCGAGTGGCTTGTTTTTCTTTCTTAGCTGGAATTCGTGGCGAAGTGGCGTTGAGCAGTTTTGCATACTGTCAGAATCGTTTTTATCCGATTTTGATCGATGTGTTTCCTGCTAGGTCTGTTGTTGCAATGTATTTTTTTGTTTTTTGTACTCATAGATGTGGTCAAAGATGCCTTGCAGCCTAATTTTCAACTTGTTGAGGACAGTCGCCTCAGGGCATTGGCTCAAGATCTCCCCGCAGATCTTCTTAAAAGCAAATCCACCAATACCACGAAGAAATACGAGAGGGGTTTCAATGCATGGAAAAAGTGGGCTTCACAGTTTAAAGAGGTCGTAATATTTCCCGCTTCTAGTGTTTATGTTTCTTTGTTTTTTCTTACCTTAATAAAAGAATCTCGTTCATGCAGTATTATTGATGAAGTTCATTATTGCCTTAAGGAGGCTCGCAACAGTTTTTTTGGCCTTGGAGTGTATCTTTTGAAGTCAAAATTTCGCATAGAAGATAAACTTCGATTTCCTTGATACTACACCACCTTTTCAACAAATGATCAAAGTTTATTTTCTCGCTGGTTTCCTAGCAACAGCTGTCACCATGGCAACGGTAATGGACAACCCCTCATTTTAAATAATGTCGAATATCTCGAAATATCTCGAATATCTCGAGCTGATTTTGGTCATTCCTACAATTTTCTCCAATATTTCAAGAAAGATAAGACTTAACACTTTCTCTTTTCAGTTGAAGGATCTTTTATGACATCATAACATTCTTAATGTACATTGAGCTTTCTAGGTGGCTGTGATTTTAAGATATTTATATTTAAAAACTGCTAAAATGCAGCACAAATCAGCCAAAAAGTTCGTAATTTGCATAAATAGAAATATTTCTAAATTGCCCTTACAGTTTTCTCTCTTAAACTGATTGCCGTTAGAATAATAATTCTTTTTGATGTTCCAGTGAGCTTAAGGCTGAAGAAACATTTCTGTTATTAGATAAGAAGGCTGAGTCTCGGTCAAGTTTCAGTCGTTATTAACTTTCAACGAGCAACAGTTTTATTTTGTTTTTCCTGGTCTATTTCACGGTTATTCACGTGCAATTATTATTTATACACGCTGCACTTGTGTCCTCTCGCGTGCGCTTATAATGCCTTCTCATAATAAAAAAAAATATTCGTCTTCTGAGCTTGTTTCTCTTCATTTTTCGGCCCCAGTGTAATTAAATCCGTAATTAAAAATGCTAAAACGTCAGTCAGTATTTAAAGAGTAATGGAAAAGAGTCTCCAGGAAGAAGCTCAGAAGACGGAACATCAAAAAGAATTATTATTCTTTCGGCAATCAGTTTAAGAGAGAAAACTGTAAGGGCAATTTAGAAATATTTCTATTTATGCAAATTACGAACTTTTTGACTGATTTGTGCTGCATTTTAGCAGTTTTTAAATATAAATATCTTAAAATCGCAGCCACCTAGGAAGCTCAATGTACATTAAGAATGTTTTGATATCATAAAAGATCCTTCAACTGAAAAGAGAAAGTGTTAAGTCTTATCTTTCTTGAAATATTGGAGAAAATTGCAGGAATGACCAAAATCAGCCCGTAAAAATGAATCATGATTTACATGAAAACGCTCTTACAGATTTTTCCCTAATTTCGCATATAAGCTGTGTAGGTTGAGTAGTTCAAATAGTTCAAGTTTCGTCATAAAGTGTCTGACTAGTTTTCGAGATATTCGACATTATTTAAAATGAGGGGTTGTCCATTACCGTTGCTATGGTGACAGCTGTTGCTAGGAAACCAGCGAGAAAATAAACTTTGATCAAATGTTGAAAAGGTGGCGTAGTATCAAGGAAATCGAAGTTTATCTTCTTATCGAAATTTTGATTTCCAAAGATACACTCCAGGGCCAAAAAAACTGTTGCGAGCCTCCTTAAATGGGTACATGATTTAGCGGGTCTGCCCGACCCGTGTAAATCGTCATTTGTGGTTCCGTTAATAGAATCTGCTAAAAGGCTTCTTAGTGTTCCAGTTAAAAAGAAAGAGCCGGTTACTCCCGAGGTTATCAAGCGTTCATTTGCACATTATGGATCCACTTCCGCCAGTTTATCTGATTTAAGAGTGCTTACATTGTGTGTTTTGGGTTATACAGGATTTTTTGGCTTTAACAAGTTAGTTCAATTATGCAGGTATGATTTTCATTTTGAAGATTCTTTCATGAGAATGTTTGTCCAACGTAGTAAGACTGGTATCTATAGAGACGGGGCCTGGGTTGCTATTGCTAAAACTTTTAAGTGTACTCGTCCTTGTCTGTTAACTCAGCGACATTTTTAAAATGCGTCTTTTTCAGCAGAGAGTGAAGATTTCATTTTTCGTCCGCTTACTTTCTGTAGGGGTGATAAGTCTTACAAATTCCGAGGTTCTGATGCATTATCCTATTCTAGAGCGCGCGAGATAGTTTTTAGCGCTTTTGACGCCATTAGCCTTCCGAAACAAGATTATGGTCTTTATAGCCTCAGAGCAGGAGGTGCCTCTGCTGCAGCTAATGTACAAGTCTCCGATAGATTATTTAAAAGGCACAGTCGATGGAAGTCAGATAAAGCCAAAGACGGTTATATTAAGGACAATATTCAGTCTTTGTTGTCTGTTTCCTTGTCATTGGGTATTTAATTTTTCTTTTTCCCGTTCCTTTATGTTCGTATACGGCTCGTGTTGACACACCCCAATAGTGGTTGCTTATTACATGATAAATGTTTTATATTCGGTTGAGCGGGGAGCGAATTAGAATATAAAATACATGATTACAGAAGGCAACAGTGCATTAGAGAGTGCTTATCCACAAACCAATAAAGGGTACAAAAATTGAGTCAAATAATTTGATATTAAAATTCCTTAAAAGCTGTCAACGAAAGGAAGCAGTACTTGCCATTTTTTCTTATTAATTTTCGTGTCATCATTATTCTTTGCTATAAGACTTTCTGTTTGATATGTATAGAGCGTATTTTGACTTTCAACAGTGTTAGAGTGGGTTTTATGTTTAAAGAGCGGCTTTGCTAAATTAGATATTTACCGAGAATAATTACATGATTAAATAATAGACTATCCACTATCTTTGCTAGTGAGATCAAACGTTATGTCAAAAGTGCTCTGATACCTAACATCAAAACCAACCTCATTTAACCACTCAGTCACTGATGACCAGAAATGTTTTGACGTATCGCAATAACTATAAACAAATGCTCGAGTGATTCCTCTGTTTTTCCACAAAAGGAACACATAGGTGACGGTACCAAACCCATTCTATGAAGAATCTTATTTGTGTTAATAATTCTGTGCATCAGTTTATACTAAAATTCTCTTGTTTTGGAATCAAGAGTTGCCTTTCTCGGGAGAAGGTACAACTGTTCCCACCGTAAGTCGTGCGCAAAAAAAGTATCTTCATACAAAAGTTAGACTCAACAGTTGGAGCAATTTTTATTTTTTCTTCTAGGTCCCAATATACCCCTCTAGACGAAGAAGGGAGAGAAACATCAGGCGGATCTGCGTTGTCATTAGACGAGGCCACATTTGGCGAATTTGATTGCGTCCAAGTTTTTTTTTTTTGGAATTGCATAAAAGAAGATACCCATTAAAATAAAATACTCTGCATTTGTTATACCATTCCTTTCATTTGATCCCAAGATTTTAATTTATAATCACTGAGAGTTAAAATATCTCCGAGTCTAAGTATACCTTTATTTTTAAATTTTATTTCTGTACAATGGTCTGCCATCTCTGCGAATTAATAGATTTGTTGTTCCAAATGCTTTCGTTGAGCACTTGAGATGGAGAGGAGACACACGAACTATCCGCTTTATATGAAGACCGCTCACAAAGACATCCTCGATAGAACTCAGGTAAACAAAGTGGTAGGTCAGACACATCATAGTTACATTTCAACAGGAAGGAGCCTCCATAGTCCCTAAGATAGTGATCCAGGAATAACTTCCATGTGCCTTTGTTTCCATCTAAATACTTTTTGAGACACATAATTCTTTGTGCTTTTATAAGGGATTCTACGTGCGACATTCTTAACCTGCCATCCTTGTAGTCACCGATTAGAGACAAGCGTTTTATTTCATCTTTGCGGCCTCTCCACACAAACTGGAATAAGACTGTGTTGATTTCTTTAATGATATCTTTTGTTAGTGGTATTTGTACTGCTCTAAACATAAATTTAGGCATTGCATACGTCTTGATTATCTGTGTTCGTCCAAGAAGTGTTAGGTTTCTCCAATTCCAAAGATAAATAGATTTTTCGATAGATTTGATGATACTCTCGAAATTTGTGATTTGTGATTGTGATTGGTAAATTAACGATTTGCCATGGCCGGTTGGCAAACAGACAAAAGAATCTTTACCACACAGAAAGTTAAGGAAGGCCTTCGACTGGTGTTGTGTGAGATTGCTTATTCCATGAGTATTCACTCTTCCCAGTGCACTTTTCACGGCCTTATCAAAGACATCCTTCGAAAGAGAAACGTCCGCTGCTGTGACTTCACGAGCGTACCGAACGTACCGTGGGCGCGTATTTAGTCAGCAATTTCTAACAAAGCACATGCACACTGAGCAAAAACGGGAAAAACTGGTTTTAAACCGGACTGACTCATCCGTTTCGGTGGATGAGCGGCAAATCAAAGAAAGTCGAGGCGGCTGGCAGAGGTCCCTTCCTCTTCCCGACTTATCTAGGAAGACCGAAGGGCCTCTGCTCGCAGGGTAGGGGATAGTGGGTCGCCTTGTCGAACACCACGTTTGATTTCAAAAAGTTCAGAAGCGAAGCCGTTGTTCACCACACAACTTGAAATATCTGAATAAAGTACCTTCACCCAACGAACAGACGATTCTCCGAAATTAAAGGATCGTAATGCTTCTGTGAGAAATTGCCAGCTTATTGAGTCAAAGGCCTTTTTAAAGTTGAAGGTGGTCATCAGCGCGGGAATGCTATTTAGCTTAGTATACTCCATGATATCACCAATTGATCTCACTGCATCAAAGATAGTTCTACCTTTCACATATGCGCATTGATTCTCGTGTATAATTTCAGGCAGAACTTTCTCTAGTCTTGTAGCCAGGGCTTTAGATCCAATTTTGTAATCTGCATTTAGAAAAGAGATATAGGTCTCCAATTTTCTACAAATCTTTTATCTTTATCTTTCTTTTCGATAGATCGAATTATTCCCAGCCTGTCTTTCTGAATTTGATGGCTTTCCGTGAACGAAAGCTGTATTCAGAGAGTCGACCAATAATGTTCCCAAAAATGGCCAGAATTTTTTATAAAACTCTGCTGTCAAACCATCGCTGCCGGGCGATTTGTTATTTTTTAAAGTCTAGAACATTTAAACATTCAGCGTATGTTGGGGACCCTTCACACTGACGCTGCAGCTGCTCTGATAGTTGGGGTATTCCTAAATTTCCAATTTAACTACCAATATCATCCACACAAGTATCTCGGTCCTTAGTGTCATAAAGATCTTAATTGATAAAAACCTTTTAATTCGGCTATGATGGCTTTACTGTTTGTGATTTCTTTTCCTTGTTTGTCCTCTAATCTACTTATGCATGTTTTCATTTTTCTGTTTTTCTCAAGGCTTAGAAAGTATTCATTATTTTTTTCCCCTTTCTCGTACCAATTCGCCCTCGAACGTATAATATTGCCTTGGGTAAAGTACTCACACAAAGAATTATATTCGATTTTTAACTCTTCAAGAGCTTCAATATTTTTCTCATTCTCTTTTAATTTGTTTTCAACATCATGAAACTTAATTCTTCTTTCTTTGACGTTTCCCATACTGTAAGAAATAGTGAATTGCCTTATTTATATTTAATCAAACCCCAAAGAAGGCCGGTTTGTCTTGAACATCGGCAGATTCCTGTATCCATCCATCATACTTAGCGGTGATTAACTCAACGTAGTTTTCATCATTTAAAAGGCTCGAATTGAAACACCAGTGTGAAGGGCCACGAACTTGATGTTCAATGCTATTTATTTCCAAAGTAATGGCCGAGTAGTCGGACTTTATTGAGGGGATAATTTTAGTGTGTTCAGTTATATCCTGCTTGCAGTCACTAATTAGCCAATAATCCAAACGGCTTTGAATAAGAGGTCTCTTCTGCCTCCATGTTATTGTTTCAGTTTTTATCAGTGTTCCTGATTCGCCAGATATCGACCAAATCAAAAGCCAGTTTGATGTCTGTTATATTTTTAACTGAGTCTTTCCTGATTGTTTTCCCGCCTGTGCTGTCTAGCTCAGGATCTAAATGAGCATTAAAATCCCCTCCGATAATAAGCTGACGGCTGGAACCAAGAGTTGCTTCTTCCAAGGTGTTCAAAATGCCTGAGAAAAAAGTACATTGCTCTGCAGTGTTATTGGGAGAATAAATATTTAACAATAAAAGGGAGGAGTTTTGAATAAGCGCATCAATCAAAATATAACGACCATCCTTGTCTTGAACTTCGGACTTAAGTTCAAATGGCAATCTATCACTAACAAGTATCATAACTCGAGTCCTTTGCTATGATTGGTGCCATGCGAGTTAAAAAATTTTCCAGGCCATTGAAGTCTCCATTTGTCGACTTCATCATACGTCCTATACGTTTCGTGCAAGAAAGCTATGCCTGCTTTTTGCCTTTGCAGCCACGAAAAAGTGGATTTCCTTTTGTTCAAATTCCGAATTCCCTGAGCATTTAGTGAAATAAGTTTAAAATTGCCATTTGCCATGACCGTTATTATGTTGCTTGAATAAGGCAAATAACTGCTTAATTACATTCTTTTTCCGACAAGGCAATTTACAATTGTATTCATCCCGCTGCCTGTAGAAAGCGAAGACAACAAAGACTAAAAATGCACAAGTAACGCGACAAAACAGAAAGAAATACGTGATAAATTCACCAGTAAGAATAGGACACAGAATCGGGAGTGGAAGCGGAATAATGCGTACCTCGATTATTCATTATTCCTTTTGCTTTTCTCCTGACTTATTCAGTTTTCATTTAACACTGTTACGGATATTCCTTATTCATTATTGTATTGCGTCCAGCTGCAATTCAGATTTTGTTGGACAACTTTAGGTGCAATGCCTTTGCATGACATGCATGAGATAGGAGATAAATATTGAGACCGCTTACAAAGTTAGAAATGGCTGCATATTGTTTAATTTCATATCGTGTGTGGATAATGAGCAAGAATTAACAGAAAAGCCCAAAGTTATAAAGAAAAAAGGTTAAAAAAAGTTGAATACACGTTGGCTCTTTTTAAGGTTTTCTAACTGTAAAATGTCTCTGAATTAAACTCGTTTACGACATGGAATCTATGAAAGAGATGGGACCCACAACCTTGGTGCAGAGCTAAGATTTAGAGAAAGGGGTTCGAACAAACGTCAGGCGAAGGCGGTAGTATTTATAGAGGGTCCGGGGGTATACTCCCCCGGGAAATTTTGAAAGTTTAGTCCTCGGAAATGCGATATCCAGCATTCTGAGGAGCAAATGAAAGTGTTTAAGTTACTGCAAATTCAACTCACTTTTGGTGCTAACTATATATGTATGCTAACTCCTATATTGAAAAATCTTTCATCAGTAACAAGGCTGGTTTCCATATGATCGCTATGATCGCTACCAAAAAAGTTGAGCGGTCGTTGAGACTTTGATCGCTAAGCAGTTTCTAATATAGACTGGTTTCCGTATGATTGCTGTGATCGTTTATAATACGATTGCTAAAAAGTGGTTTCTACATGATCTCAACGATTGCTGAACGTTTTTTCAGCGATCGTAGCGATCATATGGAAACCAGCCTTCACTTGTGTCAGCCATATAGGAATCGCTTGGAGTAGAAATTTTTTTTGTCCCACTGTATGTGGCAATAATTGTTTTCGACATTGGAGTTGTACATGAATTTTTTCATTGAAAAAATCTGCTAACAGGATATTTTTTGTCAAAAAGATTCAACTCTCCTCCCCGCAGAAGTCAAGTGGTCCGCCCCTCAACACTCAACAAACGATCCTCAGAGATCTTTCTTGGCACAAGTAAAGCCCCAGAAACCAACCGTGAGGGCTCAAAACAAAAATACCGCTTACCTATCATGCGAAAAAAAAGGAAATTTGTGAGCGAAGCACAAGCAACCGCTGCGTATTGCCCAATATACTTCAATTTAGGTTGTCGTATTTCCCGCCATGCAGGCCAAACTGCGACTGATGTTCGCTGTGCAATTATTCGCTATTTTCGCTTCAGTGTATTTAATTGTCAGGCCGGAACATAAACGCCAATTATGTATTGCTTGTCCGCTTCACTCCTAGTAAAGGCCGATACCTTCTTTCCAGCCTTCAGTCGCTTCCATAAGTCTTGACATCTGCGAACGCCGTCTATTAATGATCTCCTGAGGAAATCCTCCAAGATCTTAAAGCCTGTATCTTAATTTAACTGAAATTCTGCTCTCAGCTCTCTTTCAAAAGATATCGGCCATAGCCGAGAAATTGAGGGAATAGTCAAAAACGCGAGCGGAGTTTTAGCGAACGCGTCTACTCGCCACTCATACCAGTCCCAGTCCCGGACTAGTTAAAGGGACCATTTAATACGCGTGGCGTGTTTATTCAGGAATGTTAGTTTCACTCCCGTTGCGATCGGTAAAAGTTCTTGCAAAATGTACAAGTGTACATTGCACAAATGCAGGTACAAGTACATCGTAGAACTGGTTATCAAGTCTAGGCCGCCAGCGCGAAACATCTCGCACTGATCTGTTTGCAGCACCGCGATCATCTGACACTTGAAGTTGTTGTTCATCCACCATACAGGGACTTGAATATGAAAACAACTGTGTCAAAGAAAAGATGTGGTGAAACACCAGACAGCGCAGTAGTACTACATAAGTTCATTAGATCTTCTGAGATTAGATTATCTATAGTTCTGTCAGTATCGGCGTATGGAAAACAAAGCAACTTCGGAATTAAAAGCATGTCGTTTATTTCGTTTCCTTGAAGTTGGCAATGAACAATGAACTAACAATAACCTGAACAACATTCTAAGCCGAGTTATGAACCTTAGAATATCATTTAATTTTGCACTTGGATGTATTTGTACTTGACGAAGAGGCAGTCATTATCAGTCATCTCACTGACGTGGTTGATGATGATGATGATGATGATGATGATGATGATGATGATGATGATGTCATGCCTCTTCGCCGAAGAAAGTTACTCCGCTTGATTTTACTCGATCAGGCCTAGATTATTAGCTTATCCGTTTATCTTACTTACGTTTACATAAGTAGTTTAAGACTAGAGCGTTAATCTATACGATCTCAGATTACTTCTATTCTATTTGCAAAATTCCTTTCAAAAATCAAGACAAAACTTAAAAACTACGATTTTTCATTCAATGCAGAAACGTTTTCTTAGAACAAACTTTCCTCGCTGTTGTAGAGCAGTTTCAAGGAAATAGGGATGATAGTGAGAAAATGTGCCTCTTTATTTGTCATGTTTTTTATACTTAGAATTGATAAGAGAGAGAGAAAGCACGTGAAGTTTCCCTTCTCGAAATTTGTTCCGATTCATGCAACCAGCTAAATTATGTATATTATACGCAATCCTCTCAAGACTTCAGGTGTGGTGAAAAAAATTAAACGAGAATAAAATTAACTGGCATTGTGTTATTTTTTTATTCTGTGGTGGTATTGAATGAGAAAAACCGCTCAAAAATTGCTAATAAACAGACAACAAAGTATGTTTCAGAATAAATTTGAAAGAATGCTAAAACGCGTGATGAATCACCGGTTGGTACTGAAATAATTTTTTTCCCTCCAACGCAGTGAGACTGAAATATTTTTAAGTTATCGTAATTTACCTGGGTGCACTATAAAAAAGAACCAAACAAATACCTGAGGTTACTCAACAGCTGACAATACTGACTGCGCAATAATTGGCTAATCAAATCTGACAATGTATTATTAAAATAATCTTTGAACTTGAAGCAAGTTTCCTGTGCTTCTGAAGTTCTGACGTAAGTTTTGATACCATTCCCAAAGATCACTTCAAAAAAATAAGAATAAATTGCTTACTCTACCAATATGAATATTTACTCGTCCGGCTCTATTCCCCACATCCTATAAAAATCATACTCTTTGGCTATTTGAATGGAAGAAAATGTTACCCCACAGATACACCCTACGAGACCGAAGACAGCTATGGACATGTCAAATAATATATGATACCAAGGCATAGTAGAATAATGAAGCTTGATATGGAAAAGACAGGGGTATATTAACACTAAAATCGTGCCGGTAAAGCTACCGACAAAGGCCATTAACAACCCGAAATGTGGCACAAATATCGCCACAAGCGTAGAGAGCAAAATAAATACGAACCTAAACACTAGTTTGGGCATGGAATTTTTGTTGCAACGTAAAGGTTCGTCTTTCAGCTCCGCGAACAACGGAATATTGAGCTGATGTTCAAAAATGTCATAGAGCGTGAACATAGGAACGACGTAGAATAAAAGGGCCGTCACAATAACAGCGAGGGAAAGAGAGGTGCGGAAAGCTCCGTGCGGAATACTCAGGGTCATAATCTGCTCCGTGTGCTCCCGGAAACAAAAGAAAACCAGAATGCCATAGTTGAATTTGATGATGGTGACAAGCGTGTAGGTGAAATCCATGATGGCGTTGAATTCTCCCTGATAGCGCATGGATTTCTCGATGATCGGAAGGTAAGCCTGAGAAGAGTACGTCACCACGATTATTCCCATGGCGATGGACATCTCTTTGAACTTGAACGATGCCAATTCGTGCGTCTTCCACTGATTGTAGTGAGCCAGTGCATATACCAACACACAGGTTGAAGTGACGATGGCCACGATCACAGTCAGAAGACTGATCCATGATATGTGCTTCATCGTGCGCACACCGGCGCATGGCAGCACGGCAATGGACACGACGGCAATCCACACGCTTTCAGACACGAAGCTGTCCGGGAATGTGTGATGCAGCACAGTCCCACACATGATCAGAAACAGCGTACAATGAGAGAACTGCTCGAAAAAGTTGGTGATGTGAACCATAACACGCCCATAGCGCGGCCAAAACGCCTCGCCCAGATCAGCGTACGTCGATTTGGATAGATTCTCATAAGCGGTGTCTTCTCGGAGACAATAAATAAGAAGCTTACCCGTGTAGTTGCCGAGAAAAGCGATAATGATTATCAGAATAACTCCCCAGTAGCCAGTCAGACGTATGACGTACGGCATTGCAAGAACTCCTGTGCCCATATTTGCGTTGAAAATATTGAAAAATGCTTGCACCGAAGACGTTTTGTTCTCTTGTTCGATTTCTTCGTTTTCTTGGTCGCCTTTGCATCCTTTTGCCAGAAGCGGTGAAGTTGACCGAGACTCACTCATAACGGAATCTTTGCCAGACGTTTTACTGACAATCAGGTCAGTATTGTTTCCTCTTGAGCCTTTTTTAAGTAATGTTCCTCAGTCAATCATAGTTGCTATTAAAGGTCCATCGCTATAACTTGCTCAATAAGATGGCTTCATCCCGAAAAGGCGAGACCAGTACTTTAAAATGGTTCAGGGAAACAGTCGCAGGTATAAATGGACTTTCCTTGAATAAAACGTTCAAGCACCCGTGCAAACAATTTATTTGTTCGACGTCTTTAAGGTTATTAGTGTACGAGCCAATTATGTCAACTTGAACGAAAAATAACCAATCAAGAGCGACAAAACAAGACAATAAATATCTTTAATTTTCACCTGCTTGTAATGTTTCAATGACTCGAACATTCTTACGCGGAATGTTGAAAAGATGCTTTTTATTTAAATATCTTTCTCTGAGTGATATTAGCAACCAATTTTATCTAGGAGATGACTTTGACCGTGACTTAAACCCAACGCTAAGAGGAGTTTTGCTTAAATTTTCAATCATTTTTTCTACCTATTAATAATTTAAACCAGTATTCTGCGCAGTGTAAATTGGCTACTTTCGGCGTGTTAGGTAATAATTTATGAACTTTCACTTGTGAAAGGAAGATACATAGAATTATAGTTCACTTAGTAATAAGTGATAACAAGAGTATTTATTCGGAAAAAGCCGTTTATCACTTTTCGCATTACAAAATGTGGTATACAAAAAGAAGCCATTGTTTTTAAATCAATTTCCTTTTCTCAGTTTCGTGTGTGATTTTGAGCATCGCGAACTGAGATAAACAAAAAAGAAAAGAAAATATTTTATTTTTAGCGGTAATGAAATTTTGGCACTTGAATCAAATTATCAATTTCCTGCAAAATTTTGAAGATCTGGTTAAAATAAAAAGATGTAAAAATAAGAAATCATGATTAAAAATAATCACAAAACCTTCTGTCATAGTCTCACCGCTTATCTTTATTGTTTACTCTTTTTTGAAACCAAAATTAGCTAACCAAAATTTCTACCTTGTGATTGGGGCACGAAATAATAAATATGATTTTTTTGAATGAACGAGCCTGGGCGGATAATTGTCTTATTTTTCATGCCCATCGGTTCTGACCAGTAGGGTTGATAGCAATCACTCGGCTGGCCCACACAATAAGTTGTTTCTTTGTAAATCCATTTTAATTTAAACTTGGCAACTCTATTTTGTATTTTCTCTAAAAAATAAAGAGCAAGGCCATAAACTCCCTAAAATGACGTCCACAAATCGCTAAAAAAAAGCTTTGGTAGAGAAGGTCAAACACTATAAAGGTATTCAACCAACAGTACTATTATCGGTGTACGGTAAACCTTGTCTCTAGAAACCACAAAAAACTTGATCCGATGTAAACGTTTTTCAGTGTCAAGGTTTTCTTGCAAGCGCAACCGTCAGCTTTGAAGTTTCGAGCTAATAAAAGAAGTATACAAAAGCTAAAAGAAAAGAAATTTCTGGTTTACTGAAAGTCTGTTTGAAACCCCGCCGTGTTGCAGAGATATCGCACATCCCAACGGACCCGCTATTCGGCGTGATGGCAACTGTTAAAAAACTCCTTGAGAATTCTTTCGAGAAAGTTATAACGGAATTTTTCAGATAGAATGAATGATTAATTTATTAACTACGTGAGCTTTTCCTTCGTATATGTTATTTTATTTCGGACAAAAAAGCTGTTTTGTTTATTTTATCTGTTTTGCACATTTTCTTTGCTATGTTTACATTTGTAAACTTACTTTTATGGCGAAGCTTCTTTTCGTAACGAAAAAAGCTTTGAAAGACACCGGGAGGTAACTACCGTGTAAAATAAAATTTTAGCGGTATCTCATATTTGCGATTCTAACGGCCTCGATCCACAAAAGGAAAAAATGTCGCAGATTGTAAAGGCTGGATTTCTGCCATGTCCACTATCGCGTTTTCGTCTACTTGCTTTAACGTACGAGCAAATTGAAAATGTACGAAAAATCGAACTTTCAGGCGTATAAACTCGTGCGTTGATTTAATGATGTTTAATTCCCACAGAATCATATTTTTACGGGCATCATGAGCAAAATCTAAGCACGTTTTAATCCATAAAAGGTCATCGTAAAAGTTTTCGCAAAATGTCGCGGTAGGCAGTTGATGGGATAGATTAGTGGACCCTTCTTGGTCATCACTCGATAACATCTGTCGGAAGGTCCGTTACTAATTTACGTCTCTGGTACGTTTTTCATTTGATAAATATGTATATTAGTAGAAGGACAACTCAATGAGGGCACATGGATTTTAATACAAATCTGTTTCGTAGACCAACACGGAGTTGGTCCACTCATCAGTTAATCTCCATATACACTGAAGTATCGTTAAGGTTTACATCAGCAATATGTTCGCGTGACAAGAGACCGTTTTTTTAAAAAGCCGCAAATTTAAATTTTAAGCGCGCGCGTAAGGAACCGTAGAAATTTAAAAATTATACTTGCGCGCGCGTAAATGTCCGCTCGATGTCTGACTAATTATTGTACTTAAGAATGTATTTTCGCCGGTGTCTGCAGGTCGATATGAGCTCATTGCGCTTGTTTAAGGTTGCCATGTGTGGTTTAGATATTATAAAAAACTTCTCTGAAATGCATAAATTGCACCGCTTGGTGAGAGTGGTGTATGCTCTTGCTTTTGCAAGGATTTTCCACGTGATTGTAAAATCTTTCTTCTTTTCTTTTAACTGCCACAGGTATTTGCTGAGCTCAGTGTCATTCTTCTTGTTCTCATGCTTGAATGACATCTGGTGGTTCCTCCATCTGGTCTTGAATTCTGTGGCAGTCAGGCCTATATATGTCTCGGTTTTTTTCCTTGGTTGTGACCTTGGCTTGGTACACAACTTCTTTTAGCAAGCATTCACCTTTTAATGGGCACTCGTCTGCTTTTCTGCAGTTGCACGTTTTTGTGGTTGTGTCTTGTTGAGGTTGTGCTGCTTTCTTTAAGATGTTTTTGTTGTGTCCGTCTATTATTTGTTTCACGTTTGGCATACAGCTGTAGCTTAATTTGATAGTGTTCCTATTGAATATTTTCCTCAATTTGTGGCCAGTTGGGAAACATCTGTCGATTAGGCTGATGAAAGCTCTTCCTATATTAGTTTTGACGTTTTTGCTGAACGGTGGGTTAAACCATATTATATTTCTACGCCTGCTCTCTTTGCTCTTTCTGCACTGAGCTCAGCAAATACCTGTGGCAGTTAAAAGAAAAGAAGAAAGATTTTACAATCACGTGGAAAATCCTTGCAAAAGCAAGAGCATACACCACTCTCACCAAGCGGTGCAATTTATGCATTTCAGAGAAGTTTTTTATAATATCTAAACCACACATGGCAACCTTAAACAAGCGCAATGAGCTCATATCGACCTGCAGACACCGGCGAAAATACATTCTTAAGTACAATAATTAGTCAGACATCGAGCGGACATTTACGCGCGCGCAAGTATAATTTTTAAATTTCTACGGTTCCTTACGCGCGCGCTTAAAATTTAAATTTGCGGCTTTTTAAAAAAACGGTCTCTTGTCACGCGAACATATTGCTGATGTAAACCTTAACGATACTTCAGTGTATATGGAGATTAACTGATGAGTGGACCAACTCCGTGTTGGTCTACGAAACAGATTTGTATTAAAATCCATGTGCCCTCATTGAGTTGTCCTTCTACTGGTATATCAGCTCCTTTACTGTAGAGCACTCTCTTGGCTTCACTGGTGAAAATCACCTGAATTAAATATAATATTAGTATATATAGTATATCTGAGTGGTTTTACAACAACATATCTGACACAACACTATAACAGAGCAACATGGCCGCCTGTGGGACTCCCTCCCCACCCCTCCCCCCGCAGTTCCCCAGGGACCTCAGAGCAGCTCCGACCCTCCCTGGGTTAGCCGACCCTCCACTCGAGGGTGTCCGACTAGCTAGATTAAGCTCTGTGCACAGAGTCAAGCGATCAGTTTGCCCTAAAGAGCCAGTAAACACTTCTATTTCAGATCTTTTTCACAGCACGGCTAATGTTAAGCCTCACCATCCCCCCCTGAATGAAGTCCCAGACCCAACTTTCACCAGTGGTCACAAAGCTTGGTCCCCGGGGAGCACGGTGGTGTGCCGTTTTACACCAAGCCCCCTCACTTTTGGTCGGCCGCGGGAGGCTTTGTCCCGGACTGCGTCCGGCACAAAGCGAAAAAGTTACGGCACAGTTTTTTCGAATTTGCTCAGATATATATATATTATTTGCCGGCCGGGAGGTCCGTATTGAGAAAAACTGTGCCAGAGGTCTTGAGTACGGCCCGAGGCCGCAGGCCGAGGGCCGTGCTCAAGACCGAGGGCACAGTTTTTCTCAATACGGACCGACCAAGGCCGGCAAATAATATTTTTATTTTTTTCTTGTTGTTTTTCAAAAGTTAAACGTGTCTTGTTGTTTTCGGAAAGCAACGTTTTGCAAGCGCGCGTAAAATGAACCATGAAACGAAGCCGTTTGTGACACCAGAGCAGCAAAATACGCTTTTTTACTCTGTTAAAACTCAGAAATTACAGGAAGCAATATAACTAAAAGAAACCCCTTTATTTTCCCAAATTTCGATACATGTAGCTAACTCCTGCTCGATTTACTCAAATGTTTGTCGAAAGGGAAGAGGCGATTTACATTGTACAACCTTCGGTATTTTAACAAGAAATTTTGGAAAGAAAGTTTTTAACGACAATGTACAAAAAATTTCAGAATTCTAAGTTTCGGAGAACGTTTTAAAGTTTTTAAAGGTTTTAAAAACCCATTACAAATTTTTTGTTATTGCCGTTCCGTTGACCGCGGTCAAGATCGGAAAATTCCGCCCCCTCCCGGAACCAATCAGATTGCAGGATTTGGTTCATCTTGCCCGCTCACGCGCTGAGAAAAAAATAAATATATATATGTGTTTTCCGATGGTATTGAGTTGATACAGTTCATTAGCAGGTTATGCTTGTGCTATTGTAGTACACGCCTTAAGGCGTGTCTCCAGGGAATCTGTGATTGGATAGTTCTGGTATTTAAGGTTCTGCAAGAGTTAATCGATTCTTCTCGCTCTCGCTTTCCACTCTGGCGTTTGCTTTTTGATATCCCGCCCACCCTCCCGTTCAGAGTTTATTTCCAGAAAATTTTCGTCATGGCCTATGCTTGTTTGTTTGTTTGTTTATTTTGTGTGTGTGGCTGTTTAAGGCCGTCCAGAATAAGCAGCAAACCCCAACCATTGCTACCCGTGCAATCGCTCAGGACATTGGGCTAAGGACTGCTGCTTCATAGTGGACTCTAAGTATTTCCACGCAAACGCGTTGGAGCATGGGAGGAAAACTAATTCTTTATTGGGTAGTAGTAGATTCGGTGGATTGGCTTCAGCTTTGCTTATGGTTGTTCCTAGTCTGTTTCGTTTTCATAGCAAGAATTTGAGTTGTTGTTTTCCGTTTTTGATCATCGTTTTGCGTGCCTTCTTTTTTCTTTAGTGGAACTTAGAAATACGGGACGCTTGTCATCAAAAGTTAACAGCGAGAGGGGGCACTGGCCCGAGTTGATATTGGACAGAAAGTTGTGGGCGATTGCCATCAGGGCCCTAGTCTCCAAGTCTTGTTTCGTTTTCATAGCAAGAATTTGAGTTGTTGTTTCCGTTTTTGATCATCGTTTTGCGTACCTTCTTTTTTCTTTAGTGGAACTTAGAAATACGGGACGCTTGTCATCAAAAGTTAACAGCGAGAGGGGGCACTGGCCCGAGTTGATATTGGACAGAAAGTTGTGGGCGATTGCCATCAGGGCCCTAGTCTCCAAGTCTTGTTTCGTTTTCATAGCAAGAATTTGAGTTGTTGTTTTCCGTTTTTGATCATCGTTTTGCGTGCCTTCTTTCTTCTTTAGTGGAACTTAGAAATACGGGACGCTTGTCATCGAATGTTAACAGCGAGAGGGGGTACTGGCCCGAGTTGATATTGGACAGAAAGTTGTGGGTGCTTGCCATCATGGCACTGGCAGGAGGGCACCGCTCTTGAACTCTAGGGTTTTTGTACTATTTTGTGCTATTTTATAGGGTACACGTTCTTCTATTATCGTTATCCTTTTCTCGTTGCAGATGTTTGATGCTGATAGTCACTGGAATCACCTACCCACTAGGGTCAATCCAGACTTGAAGGACTTTCCCTCGATGTTTTTCAGATCTAAAGCTGACTCCACAGTGAAGAAATATAAGAACGAGATTCTAAAGTTCATTGAGTGGTGTAATTTGTCCAATGTTCGGCCGGTGCCTCTTTTTCCCTTCTCTAGCGTGCTCATCAGCTTGTAATAAGCTACAACTGTGTCTGTTAAATATTGCTGCTTGTCGAATAAACGTCAGTTTGGATTGCCTGAGCATCCACTCATCAAGCGTAGCGAATTAGAACGTAGCGAATTAGAACGTAAATATATACATATATATATATATATATATAGATAGATAGATATATAAAAAACAGTTAATGGTTGCCTCAGGCCAACATAGAATGCCACTGCGTCAGGAGGATCAACGATTCACAGTCCAAGCCTCACTGCATGGAATTAAAACTCGTTGAAGGAAAGTGAGGACGGACAACTTCTGACGACTAAAAAGTTAAAAATTTAATAAAAAATAAAAACGTTTCGGTCTTAGACCTTCATCAGTTACATGAAATATTGAACTTATCAAATCTACCTTAAATAAGATTACAATACAAAACAAGACGCAAAATACAATTCAACGCTATGAGTTACGTAACCGGCGTGATTATAACAATACTAAAACGAGGATAAGTGATGCTAATCAAAAACATTCAAAAATAAAAACAATATAGTACAACGATTATATAACGAAAAAAGGAAAACTAAACAATACTAACAATTAAACGTAATTACAAGGTGTAGATACAGGTATAACACTAGATAAATGAACGATACAAGGCAAAAATTTAACAAAAGACCGGAAATATGCTACTATAAAAATAATTAACAAAAGATGACAGATAAGACTAAAAACTAAAAACTACTAATTCAAAAAAGATGACATTTGCAATGCGACAAAAGAAAGAGCAAGCAGAAGGAAGGCAACCTACGTTTACGCAAACATGGATCATAACAAAATCCCAAATCGAGGCCTTTGGAGCCCCAAAGGGCCGATAGACAACAAAATCCCTGGGGGGGGGGGGGGGGTCCTTAAACAATAATAACCGTAATAAGTTCCCCGGACAGGGCCTTTGAGTATACCCAACACCTAAGAGGCTGACAAAATCCAAGAAAAGGGCCTTTGAACGGCCATATATCGCGAACGAAGAATCGCAAAAAAGAAAATTAATTATAACAAATTCTATTCCTAGAATGAAATTCTTTTCTTTTATTTAAACCATGGGGTGCCAAAGAGAACAGCTGAGCACTCCAATAAGCCTCCTTTGTAATTAAAAGCCTGTCGATCTCACCCGAGTTGTTTGGGGCCTGCACCTGATCAAACATTGAAACGAAAAATCATCTAAAATGTGTGAAGTTTTGTTGAAATGCACTGCTACTTCACAAGTTGTTTTGTTTGTAAGCATAGCAAACTTGTGATTACGAAACCTAATTCGAAAATCAGTGGTTGTAGATCCTATAGAAGAGTTCACGGTCCGTAAATTGCATCTCAGTAATAGACAGTATTATCTTCTTCTATTCGTGTACCTCGGTCGCGTCGTACGTATTTCTTTCATGTATCACGCTCGCTTCGTATGGCGCTTAAATAACGTGGCATAATCATGGTTGCCTTCCCTTGAACAGTTTCACAAGGCTTCAATAGAAGAAGTAATGGACATAACAGTTCGCTTTTACAACTCTGTTGTCAGTTTGCGCGACGCTTATCAAACGAGTAATAGACATGTTATCGTCTGCCTTTCCCTGAACAGTTTCACAAGGCTTCAGTAGAAGGAATAATCGACATAAAAGTTTGCTTTTAGAACTCTGTTATTAGTTTGCGCAACACTTATAGAACGAGTAATAGACATGTTACCGTCTTCTCTTTCGACTTCTTTGGTGTATCTCGCTCGCTTTGTAAGTACGCTTAAATAACGAGGCTCAATCATACTTGTATAGACTATTTATACCTCTACATACGGATCGTGAATCGTAAATGACGGTCTGTAAGCAAGGATGACGGTCTGTGCGAAACGTACGGACCGTCAACCGCAAGTGACGGTCCGTAAGCAATGATGACGGTCCGTGCGAAGTGTACGGACCGTCAACAGTAGACCCTGGCGTGTTAATGAGATGCACACTCTGTATTCGGACTGTAAGTAAGAATGACGGTCTGTGCGAAACGTACCGACCGTCAACCGCAAATAACGGTCCGTAAGCAAGAATGACGGCCCGTGCGAAATGTTCGGACCGTCAACAGTTGGCCCTGGCGCGATAATGAGATGCACGCTCTGTATTCGAACTGTAAGCAAGAATGACGATCCGTGCGAAGCATACGGACTGTCAACCGCAAATCACGGTCCGTAAGCAAGAGTGACGGTCCGTGCGAAACTTACGGACCGTCAACTGCAAATAACGGTCCGTATCAGTGCGGCAGTATTGGACATGAGTGATGGCCTTTGGTTCCAGGTTTCAGCTTTTTCGCACGGCTATTTCGCGCGCCCTATCGACTATCCGCGCCGAGAAAGGGACTGCTAGCAGTCTTAACTTGCGGTTGATTCTGAACACATGCTCAAAGTAAAAAGCTTAAGTTTTCAGAAACGACGATAAGTTTTGCTGTTAAAGTGAAACTTTCGACATTTGTCTGTATTTTCTTTTGTAAAATTATGGCGGGAACTGTGCAGGCGTCGTGCGTTTGACGTGACCGCTGAAAGAGTTGAGTTTTAGTCTCCCCGCATTGTCAGCACTAAGGCAAATCTACCCAGAGTCCTCTGGCTTTTTGGTCAGCGGGCGGTCGCCCAAAAAGCCAGAGGACTCTGGGTACGAGAGGATGACGGGACTGACGCTTTCTTGCGACTCGTGGACGAAGCAATTTCAACATGTCGATGCTCTCGGCGGCGGCGTTGTTAGATGAGTTAATGGGGGTCGACAGAAATCGAGCCCCCAACGAAAAAAAGACTGCGTTACATTGGTCTGATCCTCAGGTAGTGATATGGAGCACATGTCTTTTTTTGTGTGTTATATTTGTGGGTGTTTTCCCATTCCTTGGCCATGGCTTCCAATGTCTTCGAGTGCCTCAGAAATTTCTCTTCTTTGTCTCAGGTTTGCAAACACTTTCTTTGTGGGTTTTGCCCGTGTCAGCTCTTTGTCAATACCAGATCAGATCTGGGTGAGTATATAACCTTACCTCTGTCCGAAGAAGTGAAGACTAAGATTACTTTACCTTGTACTTTCTCGAACATCAATAAGCACTGTCAGATTAAGCTTATATTAAAGGTAAGCTTTAAGTAGTATAATCATAAGTCGTCATAATGTACCGGTCAAATCGAAGCTTCAACATCCACCCCCCGGGCAACCCCTCAGGCATTTGAAATTTTGAAGATTGGCTTGTTCAAATTCCCTCCCCTCGGGGCAAAAAAGCCGTTCAAATGCCCCACCAATTACTTCTGAAATACCTCTCCTCAAAGACAAATTTCGTCTTGAATCAAAGACTGTTCTCGCTTTTCAGAGAGAGATGTGCTGTGATAACACCTTAAAGGATCCTAGTCACCCACAGTGCTTTGCGTGCATCGAGTGAGAAATCCCCCATTTTCTATGCCATCTAAAATCAGGATTTTTTCACAGTGAATTGAAATCCGGCCACATCCGCGCCAATACGGCCAGCTTGGGCCTTCATTTACTTTCTTGGCCTTAAAAAATTAATAGCAGTTACATCTGGCCGGTTATTTTGGTGTTGTTTGCTATTTTTCTCGTGAAATGTGCAAGACAACGCCAGGACTCTGAGCGGTTTATGCTCTCCTTCGCGTGGCAGTACCAAAACAGTCAAGGTTATGAAAGAAATCATTATTCAAGGACCTTCTTGGTTATCGCACTAGGCAAGCAAAAGATATCCAATAGATTGAAATGCTGGTCAAGCTTATTCGCTGACATTTTACTTCATTACGGAGCGCGTTCTTCAGGTTCTGCAAGCGCTGAAATGTTTTGGTCTTTAAATGTGACGTCGGGACTCGCTCTGCAGTGCCGGTAGCGACGCTAAAGCAAAAGCTTCAAAACCTTCGATGCCTAAGAACAACACTTCAACTTTTTCCATAAGCTATAAATCCCTGAAATTGCAGAAAAGGAGGAGAAAGAACGGTTTGCAAACAGAAACTTTGTAAATCAGATTTGCTAGCCGCAGTCGACACCTTAGCTAGCTGCAGTACATTTTGTTTTCATGGCAATTCATGTATTTTGAAAATTGAAATGAATATCCATCCTGTGCGATGATAAGAAAGAAAATAAAAGCTATTCATAAGAGTTTCTTCTATTTGTAAGAAATGTGCAATGTTCTCGCTTTATCTAGCGCTAATTAAAACTAAATGCGGTTCGGGGCGATGATCACAGCGGCGTGATTGAGTGCATTTTGGAAACATTTATGCCCTCGATGCATTTGCCTTTTGTGTTTTGTGGCAATGGAAAAGTCAAGAATACTCAACTGAACAAGACTCCAAACCTTTATGATTCTAGATTCGCTTGTAAATGATATTCTGCGAACGCTCGCTGAATATAGTTTGCTTTTGGGTAGCCGACAGACTGGGAGGCTGGCCGACTTACGAACACAAACATTCTTTGAGTCCTTGGTTTTTAGACAGCCGCCAAAATGCGCTGAAAATAATCGAAAGCCCTTTTACTGGCACTAAAATAAAAAACAAGCGAAGAAATTTCAGCTTCAGGCTACAATTTATATTTTTACCAGTTGAACTGTTGACGTTTTGTCATGTTTGATGAGTAATTTGATCGCAAATGTCGGATCAAAACAATAACAAAGGCATGCCTGACTACAGTACCGCTCAAAAGTAAGTTACCACCCTCTCACGAGACTAGACTCTCGTCTCAAGAGACGAGAGTCTCATCTCGCGAGAGGCTGAAGAATACTGTAAGTACCAAGGCTTGCCGTTCTTGTGAGATAAAGACATCTATTGTGAAGTTACGGATGCGTTGTCGCGAAGCGAGTTGAATTCACCGAGTTCCTTCTATCGCAAGCCCATCGATCGCAGAAGTGATCGAAAACTAAATCACGGCAAATTTATAAAAAGTCATAAGGCCTAAAAAGGCCTATAAAGATGATTGAAATGGGAAAACACTCCACATTTAGAAGTACAATTTGTAATAAGGATTATGCGTCAAGTATTTCTCAGCACCATATTGCGAGAGAATGATCATTAGCCTCTGATAAGCGCGTCAGTAGCGCTTTTGTTTTGCGAGCGTCACGGCAAATTTATAAGTCATAACTGCAGTTTTAAAAGGCCTATAAAGCTGATTGAAACGGGAAAACACTCTGCATTTAGAGGCACAATTTGTAATAAGGATTACACGATGTGTCGAGTATTTCTCAGTACTGCATTGCGAGCGAATGATCTTTTTTCAGTAAACATTAGCCGCTGATGAGCGCGTCAGTAGAGTCACTCAGGCGAGAATTAGATAAATCCGAAGCCTTTGAATAGAAAGCAACGTAATGTTTGCAAAAAGATTTCCATTCATTACACTGAAGTCGATATGACACCAATCTTTGCACAAATCGAAACAAAAACCGAAGAAAACTCTGTGATCTAAAAGGTAATTCGAGACGTCGACACAAATACACCGTATTGATTTGCATGAATGACATTCTGTAACGCAATGAGTAGTTGTGTACAGCAAATTGCCTTCTTAGCTGTGTTGAAAGGTGATGGGGAGGCTTAAAATATATTTCTATGCTATTTCTTTGAGTATTCCTGTTTTGCTGGGAAATTAAAGTGGTAAAGATGCAAAGATCTTGGGGAATTCATCCACGAGACCATCAGACAATCGGACGTGACCTCCTGCACGTGGTTCCAATGAACTTGTAATGAGATTTGTTTTGAGAAGAGTTCGCGCTGTTTGCCGTAATTCTAGCATTTGGACTTTCTGTTTCTATTTCTTGAACGAAATAAAACACTGAATTGAGTGAGTTGAGCCTGTATCACCGTATCAGACTCGGTTGAAATGATTGTTTACGTTTTGCCGTGTGAGTTCATGTTTATTGGGCGTCGGAAAGTTGGCGGACATTTTCATTTGATTTGATGTAAATTTTTCTTCGATATTTCCCTACTTTGAAAATACGAAGAAGCGATTTTTCGATTCGATTTTTCGCTTGCGTTGGCGAACTGTCGCTGAAATTTCGTTTAACTGTCGCACAAACGCTGCGAAATATCGATTGCAAGTTCGGCGATATTTCGAAGAGAACAAAGCGCGAAATTCGTCGAAGTTTGTCCTCATTACTTTTGCACAGTACTGTAGTTGGCTTCTCGCGAGACAATTTGCTTGTAATTTATTCCAAAATTGCCGCTTCAGTGAATCTCTTGAGACGAGACTCTCGTCTCTCGAGATGAGTCTCTCGTCTCGCGAGACGAGACTCTCGCAAACATTTTGTCAAACAAATCCTTTTTAAGAAACTTGTAACATTTCTTGCAAAACAATAAAAAGAAAGTGAGATACATGTGTACCTTCCTCTTAGCAGGAGTGGAAGATGGTCTGTGAAACAGACATGAGATTTCGGGGTACCGTATTTACTCGATTAAACACCGCCCTCGAATAAACGCGGCCCTCAATTAAATGCTGCAGATGAAAGAAAAATTACCCATAAATGCCACCCTCGAATAAATGCCGCACCCAATCACAAGAATGCGGCATTTATTCGAGGATTATAAGGAAAAAAATAACAGGTATGGTACAACTCAGTAATCGTTCTCTGAACGTTGTACATATCACAAGCCAGACAATTACGATTCTGTCTCAGCAAAAAAGTGAGACATTGGAACCTTAAACATGTTTCTGTTTTACATAATATTAACAAAGGATTTACCGTTATTCCTGTCAGTGGTTTAAGAAATATGATTTTGAAATAAACGCCAACCTCGATTAAACACTGCCCTTGAATATACGCCACATTTAAAAAACGCCGCGGTGTTTAATTGAGTAAATACGGTATATGAGAAAACTCTCTGGACCCCTGGAAACTCCTTTGAATTTAAGTGATCTGTTGTAGTCTTCAATGCCATTTGTTTGCCTTAATTTAAATTGACCTCAGTTTCTGCTGACTTAGTGTTTAGGTAATCAATACTTGGCTTAGTGAATTGTTGTACAGCAGCATGTACGGCAGTTGCTGGGCTATACAAATTGTTGCAAACTGCGTGTTAAGTTCAGTTTAGGTTGTTTGCACATTTCAATCCAATTTGTGCTTTTGCAAGGTCGACGTTGTCTTCCTTTTGTCCTTTGTGCATCTAACATAATTTATTTGGCTTCAACTGAAAAAAAAAAGAATTTACACCTGTTTGGAAGAATGGATAAGGCTCCAAAAATCCAAGGATAGCAAGTTAGGAAGTTGTGAACCTGGTGTATGACAATAAAACCAGCTGTATGAGAGCTTTTTACAACATTTTAGCCATGGCTTAAGAGTTGGACATTTTGGGCAGGACATTGTCACTCTAAGCAACATTATTTGCATAAATAACGAAAGGGAACGTGGGCATGACAGATGCACAAGGACGCATGCTTTTCAAAATGTCCAAAAAATGTTGGTGTGTTTCGCATGTGTGTTTGTCGCTTACTTCTAAGCTTGTATTGTATATTTTCAGTGTTTTTGCTTCAGTTGTCATATATAATTACAGTAGGGAGTATTTTATAACTCTTTAAAAATAAACCACTAAGCACTCCAGTCTACAAACCTCTCATGCAAAACAATCGATTTCCTCAAGAAATCCCATCAGACATCAAGGAGCAAAAAAAAAAAACGTCATTTGAAAGTTATACAGTGATTTGTAAATGGAAGTGTTGGTTCCTTTATCCTAGAGGTTTTTTTACTTCTTCTTGAATGCAACTGGGCTGGTAAGTGATCATGGCAGTTGAGTAGAAAGCAAACCTAAAAAACTTGTACATACAAAGCAACAATGTAAGCTGCACTTATAGATAAACCACACCCTCATCTTTTAAGCCTGATTTTGAGAAAAAAAATAAAACTTTAAAAAAGTATTGAAGTTTGCCGATTGTTCGTGGTAAGCTTAGCTTTAATAGCTAAGCGACTGCTGTGCATTTGCTGCGAGCTTTAAGCCCATTGTTTTAAAACAAGTCTAAGGACCAAGATATCACATCACGTAAAACAGGTCTGAAATTTGTAGCTTAGCTGTCAAAATGTTTAAATTCAAACAAACTTTTTAAAGTGCACCTAACCCTAAAAATTTTTTCCCCGTCAAATAAATCCTGTTATCATTTGGAGCATTTCGCCACAAAAAGTTTTTGATTTGGTTTAATCCCTGGTTTTCTGTGCGCAGTTGAAGTACAGAAAATCGGCCGAAAATAGACACCATTTTGGTTCAGGGTTGAGCAGTGAGGTCATGGGACTAGTCACCTTGTGTCGTCATGTCAAGAACCCGTAGTCTCGCTCTATCTCTATCGGAGCTATATTTGTCTTGAGCTCTCAAAGATGTACAGAAAACTGTCAACCATTCGTATTGCTCCGAGAGATAGTAACCAAAGAAATGAATCACAAGACGTATCACTACAAAAATACAGCATTTTTTGATGACGAGCGACCAGAGGCGAAGGGACGAAATGAGTGGATTCTGTAAAGAAATAGCGAGCAAAGCGGCAGCCTTTCAAGCACTCGATACTACGCTCGATGCATTTCAAGCAAAGATTTGTTGTCGCAGAAGAAGGTATGAATGAATGAACAACTTTAGTATCCGATCAAACGATAGCTTTTTGTGTATTTCCAATGATTCAACGGCCGATTAACCACAGAATACCCGCGATACGCGGTACGCAGAAAATTATTACCTTTGCGAATTATTCAAGTTGGCTACACGGTAAGCGCTAAATAATTACATGTAAGCGGTGCCCAAAACAGCGAAGGGTTTAAAATTAAAGACCGTATTTATAGTAAGTCCTCCTTCAGCAGAACCGAACGCGCTTTCTCCATTGCCATTGCCATTGCCATTGCCATTATTCCTTATTCTAGTCTATGAACGTGCCTCGCTATGAGAATTTTACCTTGAGTCATATCAAATCACTCGAGCATAACAAAACATTACTGTGTAGAGATCCCTTGTTCATATCGTCTGTTGAAGTAGAGGAAAAGCAGCCTCTTTCTTAATTCTTTTATTACCATTTTTTGTGGGAAAAAAAGCCGCAAGAAGATCAAAGTGTGAGCGATAAGCGGCGAAGCCTCGAGTCGCGAGTTAAGCGAGGGCCGGTTGATTTACATAATTTGTACATTTCCGCTCGCGCTGGGATCTGAGGAAACTGCTTGCACGTTGATGTGAGAAAAATGATTGGTAAGATAATGTCAGTTGAACCGATACTAACAAACTCTCGTGCTTATAATTCTCGTCAATGTCCTTTAGAAAATAATCGCCTTCCTGATTCACTAGTGTTATAAATTGTTGTTATTGTTAATGCTGGTTACAGAAATGGACAAGACGAAAGTAATATTGCAGTTTCCACATTTACTTCTATGTAAAATAAATAAATGAAGAAAGGAATACTTTATTAAAATGTCCATTTCTATAAGAGGTTCCCTCAGCTTGAGTATAAATCTCAAATGCGAGAAGTGGAGAGCAGGAAAACCAAGACCAAACGTGAAGACCGAACGTGCGAAATAAAATGTAAACACTCACGGGTGAAGCTCAGCATTCCGGTTTCTTCGCGGCCTTCCAAGGCCAATCGTAAGTTGCTTTATTTGCTGTTCCAGTTCTTAGTTTGCCTTTATTTCCTTTTTGCATTGAGCAATTCATTCTTCTTTGGTTAGCGGCTTTTAGCAGATATGGGCAGGACGGCACTTTCTTCATCCTTTGGCGGTGTACTGTCGACTTCGTGTTCCCCATCTATCTCGTATTCAGAGCTAAAATTCATCTACAAATCAGCAGAATCCGCGTAGTTCGTCTCAGTATCTGCTTTGGATTACAACATTGGAATTTTAGTCATACTGACTTTGTTCGAATTAGCTAGAAGGTCAGAAGGCTTCGATGAACAAATAAAGTCAGAGAAACACAGCTAAAAACTAAGTGGCATGGAATTCTTGGTTCTTGATCTGACGTCACAACTACGGCTCGCCCCAGGTTCCTCTTACTCGGACATGAACCAAATTTTTCTTGAATTTGACAGGGCACAGAAATTCAAGAATTTAACCAAATCAAAAAATCTTTGCGAAGAAATGTTCCAGATGATAACAGAATTTATTTAGCCGAAAAAAATTTTAGGGGTTAGGTGCACTTTAACTTCTAGGACACTTAAAGAGGCCTTTTGTGTCAAGTAAAACCCCAAAATACTTAAAAGAGACAAACATAAATGACAATGAAGTTGTAAACACCCGCCATCTTGGCTAGCTTGGTAACCTGGTACAGAGGTCGTGTGGTTACCAAGTCAAGCACTTGCAATCACTGTGCGAATGACCAAGTGAAACACACAATGGGTTTGTGCTTGTTTTGTGAAAGAACAGCTCCCAGCTAGGATAATAACAACTTCACAATGTAGTTCCAGCAGAATTAATGAAAAAGCATTGACCACTGCGGAGCTTACAATCTTTAAGTATGGCATATGAAAGAAAGAACGAATTCATTGTGATGTCAAATGTAAACACGGAACATAGGGTATAGTGTATTGGTACTCTTTCTAACCCCAAACTTCATGTAGATAATTTACACCAACCAGAAGAGATTGTCTTGTAGATACCGTAAGCAACAACCACAATTTTGATCCCAAAAGTAAAGCAAAAAGGTGCGGTTTATACGTGAGTTTTTACGGTACACTGTAAGTGTTATGGGAATTACGTATTGTGAGCTTTAATTGATAAGTTGAACCTCAGAGAAACATTTATGTATTTGAAAGATTTTCTTTTCTCAGGTTGATTAAATGGTTCTCCAGTAAAGATAATTTATTTTATGCCTAAGAGTACAGTTGTGTACAGGATTAGCGAAGTGCTGAGTTCCCGATACCAATATACAGTAGCACAACAGAATGGGCTGCTCTGTACCAAAAATTAATATTTTGAACTGGATCATCACCTGCTTGAATTGAATGGTTTATGCCTTTTTTCATGGAGCATAGAAGTAAATATATGAAAACATATTGAACTTGTCATGCAAAAGTTCAATTGTGAGTCTTCCTTGAATAATTTCATGTTTTACTCATTTTACTTCTGATTGGACAGATATTAATAGTGTCTTGAAATGTGTTAAAACAACTCTTATTCTCCTCCTTCTCCTTTTTGTTGCTGGCAAATTGAGTTTTGAAATTTAAAAAATTTTGCAATGTACTTCAAGGAGAGGTTAGAAATTAAATGGGCCCAAATCATTTTTATTTGACAACAGGTTTGTAAAAATATGAGTAAGTTACACCAGTTGTTACAAGATTATTTTCACGTGTTTGTTTGGAAAATTGTGGCTTTTAGCAAAAGTAGTAGGAAAAGGTCTCCTGGCTTCTCTACAATCAAGACCATACCTACATCAAAACAACCTAAAGGCCTTAGCAAACTTTATGAGGTGTCTGACACCCATTTTCCTGCTATTCACGCCTTATACATGAAAATTACATATGTAAATTCACAGCAGGCACAGGCATACCAGAAGATTACACATTGAAACACATTGCCTTAGTGGAACAACTTCTGTATAAATTCCACATTATGACAGGGTTAAAACTTGGTGGTCGTACGGTCGCTAGTGGCGATTAAAAAGTGTCCAGGGCCACTAAAAGTTGAGGTTTGATCGCCCAAAGGGCGACTACGATTTGAGAAGTGCAATAACAAAACAATAGCAATAACAAAAACGATAGAATAAAATGTTCTTTCCTTGGAGTACCTTTCTTTTCTTTCCTCTCTTTTCTCAATTCTAAGTTCATCAATTGTAGTAAAAGTTTAGTTCTAAGTGAATTCAGAGCCGTTCGTGATCGAGGTTTTAGATAGCTCCGACATGTAGATGCCATTTTGATTTTATTTACACGTGACTCCAGACTTACCCAGAGTTCTATGCAGTACGTTTTCAAACATGAATATCATAAACTGCCACTTACAAGCCCTGGGCTTATGTGACTTCTTAAGGGGGTTTTGGGTAGGCTTACATCCCGGGGGGGGGGGGGTGGGGGGGGGCTTATAAGCGGAATAAAAAAAAACTTTCGAAATGAGCCACAGCAGTGTTGATTGAAATAGGCTTTTAATTTACCAGTTTTAATTAACCTTCGAAATGTCTTAATAAATCGAATTCATTTCGATTTTAACAACAAAATCAAAACTGTAACAACAGGAATGTAACCGGAACTTAACAAAACAGAAGCTCAGAGTTCATCTTCGCAGTGTTCTGTGAGAGTGACAAGGAAAACTAGATATCGGGGCTTATATCCCGGGGGGGGGGGGCTTATAACCGGATGTATTTTTTTGTTTACAGGTAGATGGGGCTATAACCGGGGGGGGGGGGGGCAGCTTATAAGAGGAGGGGCATATAAGCGGCAGTTTATGGTATAGGCAAAATCACTCAACACTGCTGGATATAATAGACTTACTTTTCACCTGGGTTTGGAATACAGAATGTGGAGATTCCTCTCTGGGTGTGAGCCCATTTCTGGGGGCATAAGTTAAAACCTGTGGGGCATTTATTCAAGTAAAAGTGGTTTAAAAATTTTTTGTGTGTTAGTAGAGGAAATTTGAGGGCCACTTTATTTTGGCCTGGGCCACTAAGAATTCAGGGATACTGGCCTGAGTGGCGACCAAGCACTGAAGTTAATTTTTAGCCCTGTTATGATAGTGCAGTGCACAGCTGCACAACAATAACTTAAATGCAATATAATCTATTCTCTGACAGGGCCTTGTGAAAAAGTGCACGATGAAAAGCTCAGGAAAGAGTAAGTGTTTATTTGTTATTGGAGGTAAATTCTGTGATCTTTTTATCCACCATCTAGTTGACATTTTGTACATAGTTTAAATCTGGAAGCTTAGGACATTTTTCTTTTGAGAATAGAACTTCAGACTTGTATTTCTCAGACCTTGCATCTACAGTTATATCGGCCCATATCAGGTGTTCTGCCCTGGTAATTCAAGATTACTCTCCTAACTACTTGAAATAGAGAAAGGTAGTCATTATAACACTATAAACTGACTCCCCTGAAGATAGCGAGAACAAGGTTCAATAGTATATTTATTTTTCCAGTCAATGTTCAAGTGAAAGTGACATATTGTAACTTGATCACGATAATTAAGGCACTTTCGAGAAGGGAAGGTGCCCCTTTGTCACAAAGTATTATAAAATGTCCATTCATGCTTCATCAGTTCATGTTGCGCCGTGTTAAAATAGAACCCGTAGAATTTCCATCAAGTAACAGAAACGTAACAACAGGAACTTTTCTTCAAATTAAAATTTAAAACTCTATATAATTTTCAACAGGAACATTTCTTCAAATTAAAATTGAATACTCTACCAGTGCATTGAGATATTGATACAGCAGGCTAACATAGCAGTGCATCATGGAGCAGAAACAGTTTATGGTAGCTGACTAGCTTTCCTGCTCTGAGTCTGAATCAGAAAAAAATTTGATTTGCTTTACATTAGCTGATTCCCCACGCAGTAGACGGGTAAACTATCAGTGTTTATTTCACTGTCCCTGCTACTGGAAATGGGCATTGTAATACCACATTTCACAAATGAACATGTAACTGTGTCCTTCAGGTGGTGTGAGGTCTCTTGCCATGCCGTCCCCACCCATTTTGTGAAAAGTACTCGCCAATCACCAGCAGTCACTTTCCATTCATAAAGAGTTCTGGATTTGTGGACAAGTGTTCTGCAGCATGTCTACAATGTATCAACACACTTCTTGAATTCTACGTTGAATACAATATCGAGTGGTTGAACTCTGCTTTTCACACCCGGAGGTACCCAATGTCTTTTGGCACTCTTGCATCAGAATGGTCTTTACCCTCTGTCTTTAGAACCCAATGCGCATCGTAGAGAAGAAGTTGAGTATGACTTCCACCAAAATTGTTTGGCTTGTTCTACATATTTCCAAGCCAGAAAACCATCATTTCCTTGTTGCACCAAGTGTTGTCTTGGAACTTGACTACAACTCTTGGATCAGCTGCTTCTTTTCTCTGTCTGGAATTTATTGCCCTGTGCCCTGAAAGAGCAACAAGGGTTTTATATGAGGCTCACCATTGGCTGATACCATGCACTGTATCTTATCATGGCCCTCACCTGTCATCCAAGTCCATATTGTGGTTTCTGCATAATTAGCTCCCTTGGTGTTAAAGCAGAATTGAAGAGGTGTCTGGTCCATATTTGCTTTATCTCATGGTCCCCAGGGACCTACTGTACCTTCTTGAACACCCTTCAGCTCAATTGCTCTCAGATACCAGTGAAATTGTTTAAGGTAGTAGGACTGACTTTAACAAGTTCTCTTTGGAAGCAAATAACTTGGACTTGTTCATATTTACTCACGAACAATTGCCATAGACTTGAAGAACTGATGTTCAGCTTTCAAAAACTTGTGGTCAGAGGTGACAGTTTTCACACCTCAGGTGGCCAATCACATTTGAATTGCAGGGTCAAAAATAAAAAATTGGCGTTTACGGCTTAACCTTTTGAGGTATATTTTAAGGTATCATGGTACCCCAAAATTGACCAGGTTTTCGAAAAGTACGCTTCTGTCATTTTCAGGTAGATATTATTCAAACCTCTCTTTTACAAAAAGTTTCAGAAAAAAAGATTGTTTCTACGCAAAGTTATGGACGAAAAAAGATTTGTGGCATTAATTTTCTCTAATCATGTGTTGACAGTCATCTGTCAACAACGTTGAAAATAGCATGTGACATAACAGGCCCCGATGTTTTGACATGCGATCGATTGCGTAGCAGTTCCCGCTTATTTCAAAGTGGCTTCGATCATATCTGTGAAAGAGAGAGAGAGAGAGAAAAAAGATCGAGCGTTGAGGAATTGCTTGCGCTTCCTGACTCCTCACTTGTCAGTGTGATAAGCTTTGACTGCCAGCTCGCTTTTCGTAACGCGAACGGCGAAAAACAATCCATCCATTCAAATTCCATAACATTTCTACAAAGCCTGATGTATCAAAGAATCAACTTGGCGCAAAAGACGGCATGTCCAGGAAAGTACGGAATTTGTCTCCAGTAATAAAGAAGTTAATTTTTTCCCAATTACTCGCATTTTTGACATGATGTTCTCTCTTAGATCTTGAGTCGAGCACGTGGCGGCTTCTTCGCAGATTTCAACGTGCTTTCCTTTCGCCTTTCCTTTTGTCTTTCAGTTCCCGGCAGCTTGGGTAGTCTTACCCAGCTCAAATGATGATGTCTTCGGCATTTTACAGCCGATGTGATCTTATGACTTATAAAATTATTGCATTTGAAGACCCTTTGAACGGCACTCGTACTCAAGGAAAGTCGCTTTCCAACATAAAAACACGCAGAATTTAACACCATACTTGTCGGCATGTTTGTGCTATTGTTGAAAGGTAAGTTGAGCCTCCCCTCTGTCAACCGCAGGTAATTATCCTGACACCTAGGTGTTTTAATCTCCTCAGACCGGAAAAAGTTTTCAAATCATATTTTGGCTTTTTTCTCGAAACTAATTTTTCAAGAACTTGGGAGCACATTTTAAGTTCGCATTCAGCGAGTTTTCAACCATTGTAGCTCAAATTTGGCAACAATGTTGCCACATAATTTGACACCAAAACCGTGTCTCCGAATTTTATTTTTTCCTTTCATTCAAGAGTTATGAGCCGTAGAAGAAAGAGGAGAGATGTTTCTTCGAACTCAAAGTTTAACTGAGTGCAGAAAATAAACCAGGCCAGATACAAAAATTCTGAGACACGGTTTTTGAGACAAAGGTGTGAAGAATTCGACGCGATGTTCGTCTTTCTCTCCAGATCATTCTCGACTGGAGCGGAACCGATTTTGTGAACGATGTACTTTTTAAAAAACGTAGTCTCTATTTTCGACACAGTTGTTTTTTTCTTTATCTAAATACGGTTTCGTAATCTTCAATTATTAAGCTTTCAGAAAATATATAGTTTGTTAGGGTCCCTGTGAAACGCCTGACGCTCAAACGGTGAAAACCCAATGTTGTCATTTGGGGTACCCTGATACCTTAACACAAAGTACATGTAGGAGTTTATTCCTATACAAAAAAGCAAAAAAATAAGCGGGAGCCCCAGTGATTTTGTTAACCTATGTTGAAAACATAGGTCTTAGCCAGACTGCAGTTTGCCCTTTCTATGTTTGTTTGTATGCATGTATGTATTTCTGATCCGGGGGGGAGTCGCATGTGAGACTGGGCGGGGATGCTCTTCATTCAACCTGTAAAAGATGCCATTCTAAAACAGACGGAGAACGCGAGATGATGAGCATCCATGCACCTTTCACATGGGAGTACACCCCCCGGGGAATTTATGTGGTACTAAGTGGCACCAATCAGATTGAGGCTACTAAACTAAGAGTACATTCTACCAATGAAAGAGCTGGTTGGAATGTGCTTACTGAAGCTGAAGGTCAGACAAGGTTAAGCTTACCGGCCATGTTGAATGTATATATGGGGACGGAAACGATCAGCGCAAATGTGCTTTTCTACTTTTTCCTCTCGAATATTATATTTTCAGTAAAGGCTTGGTGTGTGGAATTGATGGTAATTTCCTAAAGCTATTAAAAGGGCAGGTAAAATTGAACTTTACCGTGGCCAACGGTGAAACGCGAGTACGTGACAAAAACAATTAACCTAGTTCCAAAAATAGACTTGTTGACGAGAAACTGTAATTTAATTTGTTCTTTTATGATTTGTGTTATGAAACAGCTGTTTTGGTTATATATCTTTGAGCAAGATGTTGGTTGAAGAGGTTGTATCTGTGCTTGATATGGATAATTTTGACTGTACTTTGCAAGGTTTTTGAAACAGCTTTGTTTGATAATTTGGAATTTATAGCGACGTGTTTATAAGATTGCAATTTGCATAAATTAGCTTGTCTATTCAAGCGTGTCAGTAGGTTTTTAAACCTGTTTTCTCTTCCCAAAATGCGGTTTAGTTTTAGTTTACGATGTTGTGTCCATGATTTATATCAGTCATATCCACAGATTTTCCAGCCGACATAGAAATGATTTCTTTCTTGGTTTTATCATATACGGGAACATATGGTTTTTGAAATTTTTTAGCGACATGTTTAAGATAGCAATTTGCATAGATTAGCTTGTTCAAGCGTGTCTGTGGGTTTTTAAACCTGTAATGTATACGGTAAGATAGCAAGTTCACGGTACGCTCAAGCTCGGAAACTTCGTTAACTGCAAAACCAAAATGTACTTTTGAATCGTCTGGCAAAGGAATATGAAATACTCCCAGAAGGTGTGAATCTTTCCGTCGAAATTGTTCGAGAATTCCTTACTGCGGGGCATTTTTTGGAGAACTTGGTGCCAAGCTGCTGGCCAGGTCATCTAACATGACAAAAAGTGAAAAGTCCTAAAAAGTACAACAAATCACAGTTTACTAAAGAAAACAAAATACCAGTCTGCATAGTTTGCGTAGTCTGCATGGTCTGCAGTCTGCACAGTCTGCAGTCTGCGTTTTAACATGAAATGACTGACCTCTCCTCAAATTATTATCTACTATACTTGTTTCTTTCACATCTTGTTGTGACCTCGATTTATATTCTTCAGTAATATGCAGACAATCATTAGTTGACCTTAACTGAGGTTTCAGTTTTAGATTTAATTTGAAATTTTTATGCAGTCGTTTTGTTCTAGTTTCAGTTTGACTTTTTAGCCTGTAGCCTACTAGCCCGACGGTTGCTCTATCTCCAATTTTGGTCCAACTGGGTTTTTAGTGGGATTTAAGTGGCAAACTTTGCCGTACCCTGAGATTTTGGCTTGCCTAATTGAAATCTGTCGAAAAAAACTCATTTGGACACCGTACAACTGCCAAAAAACTATGTACTGCTTGGTACGGCACATGGGAGGTGCAGCGTCTGAACTGGGCTTTATGCACTCAGGTGCTATAGTGGAGGGGGAAGTATTTGCAAGAATGATTACGTGTGTTGTTTTGTCCTCAGAGTATGTCTTAAAAATCCCAAATAAGCGAGGATAAGAGTTGTCATTTCAACATAGGTCAAGCACGCAATGCGTGCCTATGTTTACAATTTGCCATTTAGTGGCGCAAGCTTTTTTAACCAATCAGAGAGCGAAGTAAAGCAAAACCAAAGCAAAGACAACACTACTTTTGACGCTCGATTGAAAACTGCTCTATGCCATTTTACTGATATAATGAAGCTCAATTTTCTGGAAGTTCCGTTGTCATTCCTAGATGAGTACTCTTTAAAATGTACAGCCTGTAATACAAGAAAGAGCTGGCGGGAGGCAGTCTTTTAAGAAAAGTCATATTACGTGTGGCCTGAATTTTGATTTCTTAGTTCCAGCGGCTTATTTTTTGATACTCCATGTATAAATAGACGTATATAACACAAAATGCCAACATGGCATGGCCAAAGAATTTCAAGGATGATCGCTGAACTTAATCTTTGAATCTTAAGCTTTGTGTATTTCAAAGTTTGGAACACGTGTTGTAATTCATGTTAAAAAATCCTCTGGTACCTAAGCTACATGTAATTGCCTAATGTCTAGCCTCGGGAGTAAATCACCCCAACTGATATGAACTGGTTTGCCAGTTTTATGTCATACCTGGGACAAATCAACAGTTGAATGCACTTGATTTTATTGGAGGCCAGTTGTCACTAAGGTTGTAATGGCATGCACCAATACAGCATACATTAACATTCACTAGACTTTCAAGTCACTCATAGCAGGGTATCATGCCATATCCTTTGCACCTAAGTGAGAACAGTGCCAAGTGGTCACCTACTGGAGGTTAAATCCAATAGAAAATTTAAAACTATCGACCCAAAATTTAAAACTGAAATGTATCAACTCAAAGGTGGCCGTGCTTGCTTTGTTTTTTAGCCAAATTTTCACTGTGTTTCCAATGTGAAAGAATATTATTATTAAAGTAAAATGTGTAAGAACTAAAAAATTCCATCATTAGGTAGCTTTTAATTTGCTAGTTCTAAAGATGTTCAAGTAATATTGCACATTTTTGGAGAAGAATGTGCATTGATCAGTAAATTACTCAGTCAGCTGCAACATAAAGGCAATTGTGGGAAATTACACCATTGTGTAACATCAGGTGCTCTAAATAAGTAAGAGCTATCAATTGTTACATAATATATCAAACATGAGAAAGAGTGTTTGATCAGGATATCCAAGCACCGAGAAGTGGGAGGAAAAAATGATGTGCAGCCGAGTTTTTTAAACCAACTTAGAGGTGTTTGGATACCTGATGAAACTCTCTTTCAGGTGTTTGATATGGCTTCTCAAACCACTCATATTTCTTGGAAAAATTCAAAGCAAAAGTTCGCAAAATTTTATGCTAATTAAGATCCGGTATCCAAACCACCGTCACGGTAGTGATTTCCTTTGTTTTCTCTTTATGAATTATTGATGAATTTGAGAAATGTACATCAAAACACAGGAATAAAAACACAGTTAGTCCTCTTTAGCAATTTGTTCCTTGAAATGGCCACATTAATTCACATATGGTGTACATGTGTAAGGATCTCCTTTTTCCTTTTAACCTTACTAGATACCAGGAAAGCCCTCGGTTCAAAAAAGTGAGATATGAAGATGAATTTCTAAGGTATCTCCAAAACATTATGGCCGATGTGGACAGAAGAATAAGACGAGGACATGCTCGGTTAAATCTTAGCCGAGCCCAGGAAGAACAGGTTTGAATTCATCCATTATGGTGTAGTTCAGATATTGGTGACGTTTTTGCTTGGGATGTACTTTTTCCCCAATATTCTTCTATTTTTCAGGTTCAATGAGCATTTTTGTTTGTTTGTTTGTGTTTGTTTGTGGGGTGAAGGGAGTGTTGGCTGTTCGAGGGATTTGGTTGAAAGAATTCATATGAAAATGTTCTCTGCCAAAACAAGTGGACAGCAAGCTCAGGTGAATAAGTGTCTTGTACTAAGAAGATGTGTGACCCCATGTTCTGGTGCTCTTGAAAAGGGCCACAAAAATATTGTTCAGCATGTAACAAGCATCAGACATGACCCTTTTTCACTTTGGTCATGTCACATTATATGTATAAACATCTAAATATTATGACTTAGCCCTAGAATCTTCCTTAAGCTCTGTGATCAGAGCATGTGACCAGTGTGCAGAAGATCATGACTGTCACACCTGCTGGGCACTCAGATTGTGCCTATGACACAGTTGCCATAAGCAAGCTCAACATTAAACATTTGTACATGTACCATCTTAAGCCCTATAAGTAAAGGATTTTTCCATCAAAATTGTCATTTACTGTACAGCTGTATTTGATTTTAACTTGATCAAGTAACTTTGGTTTTAACCTGTCATGCCTTGTGACCTTTAAGTGGGGTGGCATTTTAGCTAAAATGTAGACAGTCAGTCTTGCCATCGTTAGTGTTGCTTTGTTATTCATGTTCAACAAAAGAGAAAACAATTATAATTGCAATCTAGTAAGGAGGCTTACAATAAATGTTAATGTTTTATGGGGTAAGAACTATCACGTTCTAGTGAAAGGGTTCACTTGTTTGGTTCTTAGGAATGGAAATAATTTTTCTAGCTTCAGTGGCCCGCACACTTCCTTCCAAATATTCAGACATACTGCAAAATTCGCAGCACAACTTAATGCTTCACAAACTATACATTGGTGTTCAATCTACAGTGTATGCCTCCATTCTTTGCTCTTGAATTGACAGTTTTTGGCCTTGTTATTGATTGCTGATTTGATATGATTATGTACATTTTTATTTCCATTTTCCAAGGAAACCTGTGTATTTGTTTATAAGAAATATCTGATACTGAGAGCTGCTGTACTGTCCTTAAAACTCCATAGGAGCTAGCAAGTGGTAAACCAGATAGTGAAAAAGTCACAATGCTTACAGAAAAGATCAACTCATTGTTGGAACAGGTAATACTGTCTGTAAGATACACCTTAAACCAAGTTTTTTTTAACTCATACAATGTTTACACTTTACAAATGTAGGTCTACTTCACCAACATTCACCGTAGTTCAGCCTGTTTGACCGTATTAGATCTCACAGTTGAAAAGTTGGTTTGTTTTGAAACGGTTGTTTATTGGTTTCCTTGTGAATTTTCATCGACATTGCACCCAGGACATTGAAATTGCGAACCGTTGCCTGCCGAGTTAAGTTGCCATCGAAATTTCCGGCATTTGGACGGTCCGAATGAAACGTTTAAATGGCTGAATAATATACAGTAGAACCTAGGTAACTCGAACGCTGAAGGAAAGGAAAAACAGGTCGAGTTAGCGGGGGTTCGCTTTTTCGGGGTCGACTGAATATTCAATTTGCCATGTTAATAATAATTATTGATATTGATTCAATTTGTGATGAAAGTTTTAGCGCTTTAGACACATAGGTGAAGCTCTTTTTAGTCGGATTTTGTTTTCTGAAGACATCGACTAGCGACAATTCTTCCATCATTGTGACAACTTAATCCCGATAAATAGTAGGTTTCCATGGGGCACCACCTTTTTTATCTACCGCTTCCAGGGTAACATTCCAGTCACCACCTATAATGAGGCTTCCAGTGTCCGTATTCGATACCAAAAATGTATTTAAATTGTGCAAAAAACCTAGCTGTTGTTTAAGTCGTTAGGAGCATAAATATTGCACAGAGAAATGCTGGCGGTATCGGTTCGTAAGTCAATTGACACAATTCTTCCATTCCGATCTTTGTTCAATGGTACATTGTATGTCTAAAAGAAGGGTTAATTAGATAGATACACGTCGACTATGTGTTGAATCGTGTGAAAAGAAAATATCACCTCCCCATTCATTTCTCCACACATTTTCATCTTTTCGTTCTGAATAGATTTCTTGAAGAAAATAGAATTGACAATTTTGATCTCTTAAAAAACTGAAAATACTTCTTCTTTTTACTCGATTTCTCAAACCCCGAACGTTTAAGGACATGATACAGCATTTACTTTGATCTGTCACAGTGGAACATAGAAATGAATAGAAAAAACGGACTATAAAAGTAATTGTTAATTAACCGACTGTCTGCAAAACTTTTAACTAAGAAAGGGTATAGCGGATAACGTAATGAACTACATAACACAGTAACACAAACGAGACACAATATTACACATAAATCGACCACTTGCATGGTGTTCATAGGCGTTTAGTTGTCAGTGTTCCATCCGTCCTCAGCTTATTCGTGATAATTAAATAAAGAAATACCTGATGTAGTTTGGTGTATAGCAGCTTAAGCGCCGAAACATCTTGGATTATAAGTTTTCAATGTCCTCCTCTGAGAAGATTCTTATGGGAACGCCATCCGGCGAGGTTTTGACAAAAATCTTCCCGTCCATAGACCAAACGCTATGGAGCATCTCGTCTTTCCGCCGTTGGTTTGCTTTCTTCGTCAGGTGTTTACGATATCGTGTTAAGTTCTCATTAATAAAAAGGCGTTCAGACTGTGTGATCGCAGCTGCGGAACTATTCGGAAATAGGTCGGAAACCTTCACATTTTTAAGCTGGACTCGTTTCTTGTACAGTTCTGTCTTCTTTTGGTGACTTATCAATTTGACTATTATGCTCTTAGGTTTATCCTTGCAATGGAAGAGTTTATGTGAAATGTCGATATCTTCTGTTGAAATCGGCACATTTAACTTTTGGGCAAGCTTTGTGACAACTTCGTTTGTAGATGTATACAGTTCCTCTGGGATTCCATGGATTTCAGAGTTTTTCCGAGTATATTGTTCGATTTCGTCGTTCTGGTATGAAATTTCGGAGATTTGAGATTCCTGATCTAGAATTTTCTTGTTCTGCTTCTGTAGTTGCTCTTGTAGCTCCTCGTTAGCTTTGTTAGCTTTTGTAAGCGATTGTTTTAGCTGGGAAATTTGTCTGCCTTGACTATCGAATGAGGCTCTCAGTTCCTTGAGCTCCTCTGACATCTTTCTGTTCTCGGACAGCATTGTATGAAGAGTTTTCTGGACTCTTAAGAGGAGATGTTTGATTTCTAGAAGGCTTGCTTCTGTTTCTTCAGATTCTTCGGGAGGGACAGTAGACTCTTCCTCGTTGTCAACTCCGCTCTCGTCCACGAGCTCCGCCATGTTCGGCTTCTTAGCGACGCTACTTTCTTCTTCTGTCGATCCTCGGGCGCCTCTCTTGTTTTTTTTTTTTCGCTGTTTTCGTCATGAAGCCATGTAGTAGAGTTGATAGGAATAAGAGTTCGTCGTTACCAGAGGAAAAATTTTCTATCTAGAGACAAAAATTGAGGACGGATTCGCTCACTTTAAAGAACACGTCCGACCTCACCGATGACACGCACGCTCATTCCAAATCAAATATTCAGATGTAAACAAAGGATAATTAGACCACAAGAATCGGAGAAACTTCCATCTTTGTTATTTCCAGCTCTTGTAGTTGAATTTTTTTGTTTTTGCTCTTCGAGATCCGCACAGTACGAAGGTTCATTGCAGCTGAGCTCGAATCGATCGATAGCCCCATCATGCTTTGCGAACCGTGTCCAACCACCACTGAATGCGAGTTATCCGAGTTCGAGTTACCGGGGTTCTACTCTATTGCATGTGACTGAAGGGATAGAGCTGACCAATCAAACGCATGAATAAATTAACCAAACGGATAGAGCTGGCCGTTGGAACGGTGTGATAAATTTCGAACGCTTTCACGAACGCTTTGAAAGTTTTTTCGGGATGTTCAAACGACAAACAAACTGATAACGAACGGTTTAGGCCGTTCGAACGGGCAAGTGTATGTTTTCCTGTGGAAGGTCACAAGTATACACAGGTTTACATAAACATTTTTAAGGCTTGTAATAGCAAGCTGCCTATATATGGCCAAAAATAAAATAAAAGTACACTGTGGAATGTAGGTACATGTAGGACTGGAGAGGTTGTTTCACTATGGTTAGCATGTTCCTTCCTCTAGTGCTCCAGTCAAGGAGCTGTTAAATCCAGTGTAAGTTGCTGGAAGCTTAGTCATTAGTAAATTCAAGAGTGGTGTTGGATTTTTTCTGCAGGTGGAACAACTGGGCTGTGAAGGAAAGGTAGAAGAAGCACAGGGCGTTATGAAATTGTGTGACCAACTTAAAAGTGAACGAGAGATGCTGCAGATGGTGAGTTTTTTTTTTCTTACAATGCAGCAGAAATCCGTTTTGATAACTTAAAGTTAAAGGTGCTGTTACAACGGGGAAGTGTTCAGTGCTACATTGCGTGGGGGAAAAACATGTAAATGTATCATAATAAATGGACCTGTCCTGCAACATGCAGAACTATGATCTCTTCGTTACAACCACTGAGGCGATACTGAAGTGCTTCCTTGATGTATCAAGGTGACACATCACTTTGCAGTTTGTCTAGTAGTTGCGTTTCACGCTGAACGTATGAAGATCTGAGTTGATGTGTTAACAGAGTTGGTTTGTAATGTCAGAAACCTTTTTTTTTTCTTTTTCTTTTTATTTCTTAGCATGTACATGTATGTTCTGGTAGAGAACCTCATCCATTTAGCCTGTCCCTTAATTTCCCTCTTCCTTCCCTCAATCCCATCCTTAAAATAAATCCCTTCAAAGGATCTTACAAGTAAATACGTTAGTATCCTCTGTAACATATTCCATAGTGATTACTGACCCATTTCTGAGGAAGCAGCTATGCACTCCACACTGTTTTCCTGTCTCCTGATCATTCTCGTGGTTTGGTTTGTTTTACAGCAATCACGTGACCTGAACTTGATGACAGCTCAGGAGAAGCAGATGGAAGTGTGTGAAGTGTGCGGTGCTTTTCTCATTATTGGTGATGCACAAACACGGGTGGATGATCACTTACAGGGCAAGCAGCACATGGGTTATGCTAAGATCAAAAGCACTATTGAGGAGCTCAAGGTGAGTGCATACTTATGAGCACTGATAAGTATTTTTAAGTTAAATTGTCATTATTACACTGCAGGCACCTCTGTATCGATGTTAGTAATGAGCTATCACCAATGCTACAAACGACTACTACTATAAGCTTCTGACCACACTCTCCTCCTATAGCAGTCTAGAGTGCAGATTGAATGCATAACTTTGAAGTAATTATATTATTTTTCAGCAAAGTAAAAATGAGAATAAAGACGTTGATCAGGATCGTGAACAGAGACGGGACAGAGATCAAGAGCGCAGCCGTGACCGTGACCGTGACCGTGACCGTGACCGTGACCGCAGAAGAGAACGTGACAGGGACAGGGACCGTGACAGAGATCGTGACCGTGACAGAGACCGTGACCGTAAGAGGGACCGTGATCGTGATAGGGACCGTGACCGTAAGCGTGATCGTGATCGTGATCGTGACCGTGACAGGGATCGTGACAAGGACAGGGACCGTGACCGTGACAGGAGTCGTGAAAGGGATCGTGACCGTGATAAAGAGCGTCGTCGGGAAAAGGAGCGTGATCGAGATCGGGAAAGATCTAAGGACAAAGAGAGGCGACGAGACAAGGACGACAAGCGTAAGAAAGTCGACAAAGATGGAGATAGAGAGGACGAGAAGGAGAGTAGTAAAGAAGAAGAAAGGAAAGCGGAGGTTCCTGGCGAGGAGATGAGTGAGAAACAAGATTCAGCAGACAGGGAGGAGAAAGATAAGTCCAGATCCCGTAGCAGGTGAGTGCCGTGTTGACTCGGGCGTGCGTATTGGATTTGCTTGACAGGTTTTCTTACGCTGGAAAAGTTATCTCTGTGATTGAGAGGTTTCTCTAAAGTTCATACGACTTTGTAACAGTAGGTTCTAGTAACAAAGCACTTGTATGGGGAGGGTAGCGTTGAGCTTTGTTATTTACAATCGTTCCATACGAGCAAGAAGATCTGAAGCCTGCCACGAACAGAATAACAGCGTTCAAAGCTGCAACAGAGCAGAACGGAACAACAGATTGAGGTACCTCTTTCTTGTTTGAATTTCAATTTAAATCTCCTCAATTCATTGTTTGTGCAAAAGCATGTTAGCAGACACGAGCCGGGTGCAGAGATATCTTTAACTGGAAGCACAGCAAGGTACACAGTCAAAAGTTTTTTCTATTGTATGTTTTATGTTGAATTCTGTTTCAACCAAGACGATCGCCAACGACGTGCGCGGAGTTAAATACAAGGTAACATCCTCTGATTTTTAAATTAAAACTGTCATTCGCTTACTCTTTAATCTGAGTGAAACCAAAATGCAACGTTGGCCGACGGACACATTCAAAAAGGATCATCTTCTCCTCAAAGTTATCGTTTGTTTCCTCGGGTTGACCAGAATGATGTTTGCGATTGAAGGCAAACTTTCTTTGTCTGTAAGTTGAAACGTTTTTTATAAGAGAGCAAAGAACGCGGAGTCTGCGCCGCAGCAGCAGCATGCACCGGAAGTTAAGGTACCCAGTTGTTGTCGATTTCTGTGTCGATTTTGGTCAGGCTTCGGTTACTTACGTTTCCAGTGAGTTTTCAGTCAGTATCCCGTTACAAGGAGATAATCGTTTCATTGGCTCTTCTCTCCAACGGAACAGCCAGACAGGTATCCGGCTTGCGTGAAAAGCCGCCATCTTGTAAGAGGTATTCTCCCAGGTATTTCAGATCATGATGTTTAGTGCCTAGGGTCAACTCATTTTTTGTTATTTGGATGTTTGAAAGCCAGATAACGGAGGAGTCATCTCCTCACGCGCAGCGCGTTTAATCCGCTTTGAGTATCCATTAGATGGTAATTAAGTACCGAAGAATTTTGAAAGTAACGGCCCTAGGGTGGAAGGACAGCAACTATCGAGTAGCAGCTACTTTCGGTTGGCCATTGCTTTTGGACAACTAAAAAACGTTAGTGAATGAGTGAAAGAAACAGGAGAACTTCTCATCAAATTCTCAAGTATGAAGGTCACTGAGGTGAAGGATAAAACCACATATCCAAGTGAGAATACGTAGTTGTCGTTTTTTAACGTTGTTGTAATATCTTTGTAGCTAAGATGAACGTTTACACGTTTGTTTCACGATGGAATCGCTTTGAGTTGTTGATCGCGACGTTTCTTTTCTTCAGAGATAGCTGATGGTTTTGATGTGAGGTGTTTGGCTCGGTCGTATAGACACTTAGCAATACCAAGAGATATACGGCTTGCTCGTACGCAAACCTCCGCAGTTTCGGAGCACGCTAACAAAACGGGGCATCTTCCTATTTGGAAAGAAGTTAAGTTTATTGATCGTGACCCTCACTGGTACACACGCTATCCATATAAGACTTCATCCTAATAACATCAATAGAGATAGTGGAATCGAAATTCCTGAAGCTTGGATACCTACAATCAGAAAGCACAACAGCCGATCAACCACAAAGCGGACCTGTAAGAGAACAACGTCTAATGGTTGGAATAATAATGAGGATCGAAATGCACCAATAGCAGCGAACCAACATGCTACAAAGAGCGACACGTAAACAATCGACCTCATCGCCTGATGAAGACTAGCAGTATTGCAGTCGAAACGTCGCGATCAACAACTCAAAGCGATTCCATCGTGAGACAAACGAGTAAACGTTCATCTTACCTATCTTACATCACGATGAGCAATAAACACATCTTAAATGACGTCTTTGTAGCTGTTTGAACTGTATTTTCGGCTGGAACGGTGTTCCCTTCGGGTTTTTTTTTCTTGGGGGGGGGGGGGGGGTCGTTAATTTCGGAAATTACTAAGAAACGTCCCAGTTGTAACGTTACTTTCGGGGGGGCCGTTATTTTCGGAATTCCACGGTATTATTGCTTGGACTTATCAACGTTATTCCATCATGGTTTTTGTCTCTATTTAATTCTGCTTCTCCAGCGATTTGGAAAAGGGAGATTTGGCGTTTAAATTTAGCAAAAACGTGTTTGCATTCAGAGAATGCATCTGTTGAGGTGATAGCTTTCTCAAGGGACCAAACTTGCAAAAGCCTCCTTGTTTCATCTGAAATGTTTTGCTATTTTTAGACGGCTTGTGTTCATCTATTGGCGTGCAAAACCATCGTTTCCAAACTCGAAATCGATCTGGAATTCGAGGACCAAATGGTTGTTAACCTGGCGGTTTTAGTGGCTTTCTTGTTACGCTGTGAGATTGGTGGACGTTAAGTTGGACTATAATGTAAAGCCGTAGATTATGGACCAGGCAGACGGCCAGGGTGGGGGTTTTGGAAAGGAGGTTTATTTTAGTGGCAGAAGTTAGTGATTAGTGAGGAACATCCAGTTAACATGTATCAAAACAAGACATTATTTAAAACAGTTGTTAGATTGTGGCATCTGATAATGTCATACATTCATACAAAAAGACCTTCCTTTAGACTGCGAGTCAGGGTGGTCGGACTAGTGTTATCTTGCAAACTAAAACCGTGCATGTCGTTCACAGGTCACGTGAGAAAGACCAAGAACGTAGCAAAACTGGTTCCACATCCCCCAAGAGACGCTCTCGATCCAGATCTCCTCTGTAATGCGCATGTGAAAGGCCAATAGACCGCGGACGAGAAGAAAGAAGTAAACCAAGCTCTTGATTATGTAAAAAGTCTTATTTCAAGTAGGTTAGTTTCAGTTAGTAAAAAAGTGTTTTCCTTTTTTTTTCTGTGAATCAGCTTACATTAAATTCACAAGAAGGCTACTTCAATATCAGCTTTTGAAATCCATGTTATTTTTTCGTATTCATACACAGACACTTTCTAACTTCCTAAACGCCATATAAATTGTAAGCATGTTTATAGGGTGTATATACACTTATTTGCTGTCTGTGTGTTTGAAATTACGTTAAGTAAGTTTTAATAACCTGTGAAAAATTGATGGCTGCAACTTTCGCCAACTGCTTTGTAACAGTGTTTAATTGGCAAAGCAATTCGTGGAAGTGTTACAAATTTCACAGGTTACCGAAGAGCGAACAGATTGTTAGGCTTTCTGAAGACGCAGTTCATTAAAAATCAAACCAAGGAAAGCGTTTTTGTATGGAAAAGTCGAATAAACATTTTCTTTGGCGAAAAACGAGTGTGTTTTAGTCATTGTTTTATAGAGGTTTCCTACCTTTCACGGGTAGGGTCTTAGTTAGCCAGTAGCTTCTCTACAAACCTGTTAGCAGTACCAAGATAGCTGCTGTAGTGTAGAATCAGAATTAACAGTTGTGAGGCATCCTGGATTTCTGTGCATTGCTGGGGTATTTGGCGCTCTATTCAGTCGTTCAGTGTAAGGAAATTCCAGACGCTTTACTCAGTGTAAGCACCACGTTGAATAGAAGCGTTTGTTAAATTTACATTACGTTGAACTACTTTTGGTCCACATGTCACAGGATCCCACGATTGTTAGTTCTGATTATTGTTCCCCAAGCCATTTTACGGATCCAGTACAATAACTAAGCATAATACAGTCGAACCTCTCGGTATGGACACCTCTCTAATACGGACAACTATCTATTACGGACAGTTTCCAATGTCCCGACAAAATTCTCATATGTTCTCTTTAAAAAAAACCTCTATAATACGGACTCTGTCTAATACGGACATAGGACACTAAATCTCGGCTCCAGAGAGTAAATTCGTATAAACTTAACCTCTTTATTACGGACACTGCGGTGATCAGGTGATGATAGTTTGTGTATTGATGGACTGTGCAAAGTGATTTCAAAAGCCCAGTCGCTGTATATCAAACAACGATTTGCGAAAGGTGTACAGAGGAACATAACCGACTTTTTTAAGGCTTGAATAACCATAGCATAAAGATCTTTTCTATTACATTTTGTACTCTAGTTACTGTTTACTGCACTTGCAAAATAGCGAAAGACGCTTTCAGAATTGTACTTTACGTTACTTTTTACATGCAGCATTGCGTTGTAACTCGTTTCGTTATAAAACAGTGATTTGTCTATTTACTTTGTAGCTGAGATTTACAATGTTGTATGCTACTGAAAGACAGTGTCTTTGTACTGTGAATTATTTAATTTAAATGCAGTTTAAAGACGAGTGTGTGCCTGGTTTTAGCTACTGAACAATTAAAACTGTTAGTGGAGTCATAAAAGTAACGTCATCGTGGTCACCTCTTTTATACGGACACCTCTCTAATACGGACACTTCGCTCTGTCCCTTCGGACACTTCGCTCTGTCCCTTCGGTGTCCGTATTAGAGAGGTTCGACTGTATTGGAAACGAGTCGCTGGCTTCGCTTTTACACCCCTTGGCGAGCCTCGTCGTCTTCCAATGTGCGTTTTTGATAAACTGTTAAAGGAACTAGGAGGAAAGCAGCGTTTTGAGGGAGGCGTTCGTATCTTAGCGAAAGAAGGAAGATCGTTGAGGTGTTGATTGTCTAAATGGACGACACTGTTTAAAAAATAACCGACCAAGGGGCGATATTTCGTGGTTGTGGTAATGTGTGACAAATTGTTTACCATCCGTCACACTGATATACAAACATTAAGCACGTTATTTATTTATTTATTTATTTATTTGTTTATTTATTTATTTACTTATTTATTTTAGTCTTTGTGGTTCACAAGAAAATTTAGTCACGCAAACGCCTAATATTTAAAACTTTGTACTTGTCCAAAACAAGGCTCGCGGCGGTGTTTCCTTAGACTAGAAACTTTACCCCACATTGACTCTCTCCACCCAGGTGTATAAATGGGTACCGGCGACATACTGCTGGGGTAATCCTGCGATGGACTAGCATCCCATCCAGGGGGAAGTAGCAATACTCTCAGTTGCTTCATGCTACAGAAACCGGGCTAATCGCCGGCCGTGTGGGCCCCCTTGTCTCGTGTGCGACTTTACTTTTACCTACTTGTCCAAAACATGGGTTTCGTGAAACTAAACCTTAACGTAACGCAAACTGTCAACAAATTAAGTCCATTAGACTACGAAACAGCTCGTTTCCAGATGCATAATCAAAAAGTGTTTCGAACTCTTGAAGTTTACCGCTAAGCCTCAAATAATCGTGCAAAGGCTGTCTCTTTAATTTTCCCACCAATATGTCATAGTACTATGCCTAAAAATATCGATAAGCGAACAACTTTGCCTCTAACCCGCAGAGACAAACCACGCACTGTTGTTTACTGATAGTGGAATGTAATCACAATTAAGTAACCATTTTACCATGCAATAATTTCTCCTTAGTTTTGCATGATCATATTTGATACTGCTGAGGCCAAAATCCTCCAAAAACGATCAAAATTGACTCATACCCGCAAACAATATTCGTCTTTAAACAATGACGGTAAAAAGATCTGTCGAGTATGGACGAAACCACAGGAAAGCTCACGAAAGAGCGACCCCTTCCTAATAAGTGCTTCCCCCTTGAGTTTGAGTGTCGTTTTGTCAATAAGCGCACTCCTTGTTCCAATAAGCACCTCTATTGCGAAAGTGACATTAAAGAGACTGACGTAGAATACACTGATTAGACAAAAGAGTTGTAAAGTCTTCTTTCTCATCTGAAAGTAACATTGAAGCTATTGACTAGGAAAAGAGAAGGGAATGCTATTCTGACTGTTCCTCTACTCAGGAAAGGAGAAGTAAAAATTTAACAATAATCGGAGGAGGAAGAAAAAGTGATATTATTACTGCTTGAAATATGTTGAAACATGTGCTATGAATAGATTTTCAACATTAGATTATGTTGTTGACGTGAACGAAGTTTGAGCTTCTGTCAACCAGGCAACCTTAAAGACAGGTTGGGAACCTATTTGGAATTTTTTTACCACTTCTAATTCAAGATCATGTGTTAAAGACAATGTCATCATTACACAAGTCCGATGTCGCTCTGACCTGATGGCTTTTTTTTTTATTCTAAACGGATAAAACAAAGTGGAATCATTTCAAGTAGGGATAAACTTTTGCGGGCCTTTTAATAACCTCTAGCTCAGACCCGTCATCGTACATCCATGTGTTAATTACAACACAGACGGATAAAACTAAACGAACTTGACATAACCAACTCCTTTGGTTAGGCTTTCGTGAGAATCGAGGAATTTTCTTCCGGTTAGGATATTGAAGCACCAGAGGTGAAAATAACGCTTTTACTTGATTATACCTGCAAGTTTCTTTGCTGAGTTAATAATCTACACCGTACCGTGGAACGATGCAGTGAAAGTGTTTTTCTACCGCGATCCAACTAGAGTTTGTTATATATATTATATAGATTATACCGACGTAATTTTGAACACAAAACCTTCATCTTTTGAAAAATCTGCTTAGTCATTTGTTTCTCGCTACAGTATGTCATGGTTCAGGCATTTTTTGGAGCTTGAACGTCGACTGCTTTCTTCTCATCTGATTCCTTTGTACTCTGCTTTTCTTCAAGAGCAATCCCTGCTTTGTTAAACGCCCGTTCCATGTTTTCCAAAGAAGGCCTTTTGGCCAGCGCCATGAATCTCTTCAGTTGATGCATATTTAATTCACTGCTGTCCCCACTGTCCTTCAAACCAGAAGCTCTTAGTTGTGTCAATACATTCTTGTTTCTCATCTCGTTTCTTTCTTTCCTTAGCGCCTTATTAAGCTTCCTTAGGATTCGATCTTTCATTAAAATCCTGTGAAGTTTTTTCACATCGTGGTGGTCCAAAGTTCGCAAGTCCTCCAGAATCTTCGTCAGCCGGTTTTTGTTTTTCGCGTCCGCGGGGCTTTCCTGTCGAGCATCCATGTCTCCTTTGTTTTCCGCTCTCTTCTCCTCTGCGGAGACACAGATTACTGCGAGAAGAAGAAGAACGACACGAAGTAATACAGTCATATTCCAACGAAGTTTAACGTGACCAGGTTTTTCTTAGTGTCAAATCTATCAACACTCGATGAATTGAAAGGACTGCCACGCAAGTGACTCTGCCTCTTTATAAAGAAGAAGTTGGGACCAATATAGATTGTAGGCGTCCTATTTTAGGTACTTTTAAATGACGTCAGGCTTCTACTATTGGAAAAGATCAACCAAGTTCCCAGGCAGAGAAAAATCCTCGGACACCCATGCAGGGGCAGATGGTTGGGCAAGGGGAAAGTAGGAACGGCTGGGACTGAAAAATTGGCGAAAAAAACAATTGGGGAAAAACGGAGTTCAGGAGTTGTGGCATTACCTAGTTTCAACTCGCTCGGTTTCTGGTGTAGGAGGTTATCAAGTTAAGTGGAAAGATATTGGCTACATTAGTAACATCATACCTTTTTGGTTTTTACGATTAAAATAACTCGATTGAGTTAAAATTACCTTATTACGTGCCAAGAGTAGCCCCTTTTGTATAGCAACAAGCAATATATTCTACTAAATATATAGAGCATAGACTTCTTGACGTCGAAACCCCAAACAAATAAACCAATAATTTGTGTTCAAAACAAAAGGTGCAACTTCAAAAATAGAAGAAACATTGTTAACGTGAGCCCCGTGAAAACTAACATCTTAAAGACACTTTGTCTTGGCTCAGAAACATGTTAGGCACATGAGGAACTGTATATTAGTATACACACACAGGAAGGGGAGGGGAGCAATTGAAAAGAAGCCCATGAGCCTTTGTCATAAATGTTTCACCCGATCAAAAAATAAGCACCGCGTCCCTAGCTCAGTTCCGCCGAACGTCGAACATGCATGCATGATCGTGAACGCATAAGTGCTTCAGAGAATTAAACTATGAAATTTTAGTTTCTCTAGTCCCTGGATAGCTCAGGATGAGAAAACACATGAGACTTGAAGCGCTTTTCATTCGTCAGGTGGAAAAACCGGTGACAATTTAGCCCCAAATGGAACAGTACAATTTTTCTACAATCAAACCGACCACGTATTTCATCAAGGAGCATGCTAGTGGAAAAGACGGCTCCATTTGATTTCCCATTGTAGCAACTGATTTTTCCACACAAATGGAAAGCTGTCTTGATGTCTGTCATACTGGTCAACTTTGACAGTTGCTCTATCGGGATTCAAAATGGATTTTGTAATGTACAAGCCTTCTATTCCCTCAAGGAATCTCAAATCAAGTGATGGTGTTTGATGTTTTGACAGGTGACTTGAGTCGGAGTTCGTATCCCGCTCTGGAAGTTCGTATCCCGCTTCCCGATTTAAGGCGGATAGCTGTTGTTGTTTGATGGTGTTGACCGAGTTGTGGTACGTTCCAAAATCTTGTTTTCTGAAAACCCGTGTGCAGAATCCACTGCGGCAGCTGCAGTGGGTTCTGCACACTAAACACTGTCGGAGGGAAAGTGGTCCGACGCTGGTGTGCACGCTGGTACACACTGTCTTTCTCTCTACCCAGGTGTAAATCGGCACCTGCTGAACTATAGGAAAAAGTAACAAAACGCTGAAGGATAACTGTGCGATGGACTAGAGTCCGCCCAAGAGGGAGTAGTAATTTCCATAGCAACTACATGCCTCATAAATCGGACTAAAATTGCTGATTAATGGCATTGGTTTGCGCTATAATTAGTGGCTTAAACAAAATCCTGCGTTCGTGCACTTATCTCGTCAAAGACGACAATATAGTTATTGAGGCTCAAAGTTGGTACTTGTCGGCTCCATCAGTAACCTGTGCTCTCCATGTCCCTGACTTTGACTAGAAATAGAAATCTCAGCTGCGTTCGCCCCCGGGCCTTTCGTGGGTACGAGATAGCGCTGCAATCGAAATACAAAGGAGCCTGGATACTAGTCAAGATTTTAAAAGATGTTTCGAATTGTTTGTGCGAGTAAGTCTGGTAACTAATTTATAGCATCAAGTCGAGGCTGAGGGGATAGAAATTTTTGTCAACATGGAGGGGGAAAGTGCTGCGTTTGCAAGTATGAATGTTCCAGAGCTACAAAAGTTCCTGAAGGAAAGGGATATTCAAATTTCTGTCGACGGCAAAAACAGAAAAAGGGCTGAACTGCTAGAGCTTTGCAAGAATGCGGCCGAAATGAAGGTTCCAAAACTTGACAATGAAACGGCGCAGCGTGAGGAGTTGATTAATTCCAAGATCACATTGCCAGGAGGGAAATTACTTCCCCATCCACTTTCACTCAAATTTTGGACCCATGACTTCACTAATATTCCAGACTTCAGGTTTCCTGATATTTATCATTACCTGGTCGGAAAAGATGGCTATGACGAGGATTGTTTACGGTCGTATAAAAGTCTTCAGGGTTTTCGCTTATATATAGACGGACACGTGGAGGATCTGAAGTACCACAACATTAGCGATAATCAGACTGGATACTGCTATTTCCAATTCAAAGTCAAATCAACAGAAAGGTCTAAAACGGAAGATGGAAAAGACTTCTACTGGGGATTTATTGTACTTGAAAACAGCGGAAGCATTTACTCAGCTTACTGTGCTTGTAAAGGCGGGTAAGTGACTTCAACTGTGTCTGTTTTATAAAATGGAAGAACTCTTGTTTTTCTCGCGTTTTAATAATCTGGTGGGCTTTTGCGTGAAGGAGCTGACTCTCCGAGACACAAGTACCGGTACGCTTATACTTTGTTTTTGTTTCTTCAGAGCTGATGGTGCATGTAGACATGTTGCTGCTGCTTTGTTTGATTTGGAGGCCACCATAAGGAGAAATGAACTGGAGACTTGCACTTCAGTTCCTTGTGTCTGGGTAAAACGAAAAAGAATTACAGAAAATGCTGTACCTATGGAAGATCTTACAATTAAAAAATCAGAGTATGGTAAAGAAGCTAAGGATTGCAAAAAACCGTTTAACTTCAATCCTTTGTGCTCTTATAGTTCCACCCAATCTTTCAAAGACAAGTTTTATGATGCTTTGCTGGAAACTAACCCTTCGTGCGTAGCTTTGCAATTTATACCAAAACCTCCAATTCAGGCTGTGAGTGAAAAAGAACTCTTGGAACAGATCTCATCTGAAGATATTGACCATGAGGAAATTGTAGAATATGCCGAAGTTTATTCCCTGAAAGAGTTAGCTAACATATTTATTGCCAAAAATAGTCTAGCAAGTTTACCACATCCTACTTATGAGCAATGTAGTGACTTTGTAAACTTTCTGCATCAGCATGATTTTGCAACAGAGGTAACATTTCAGAAAACATTAGGCCAAAGCAATACAGAATTTTGGTTTTCGCAGAGGGCAGGGCGAATAACAGCTTCCAATTTTTACAAAATATGCCACTTAAAAGAGACCACTAATTCAAAAAATACAGTGAAGCTGCTAATGAATTACTGTCCTCTCAGTGGTGACAATACTCCTCAGCAGCTTTCTTGGGGCCATGATAAGGAAGTTGTAGCTGTAAAGGAGTATATCAAGAAATTTAAATCAAAACATAAGGGTATGGAGGTTTTTCACAGTGGCCTTTTTATAGACAACCAGCATCCATATCTAGGGGCTTCTCCAGACAGACTCCAAGTTTGTAAGTGTTGTGTCAAAATACTTTTAGAGGTTAAGAGCATTTTTAGCAAGAGAAATCTTCCACCTCACATTGCTGCAGCCTCTTACCTTGAAAAAGTGGATGGAAAATATTATCTCAGAAAAGAGACATCTTGGTACTACCAAATTCAAGGACAGCTCGCAATAGCTGGTTTAACACATTGTTATCTTATCATCTATACTCTCAAAGGGATTTTGGTAGTACCTGTTCAATTTGATAAAGAACTGTGGGAGCACATGGTTGGGAGGCTGAAAAAAGTTTTTTTTGGAACAAATGGTACCTGAACTCCTCAGTGGAAATATTCTCAAAGAGGTTACTCAGAAGCCTGCATAAGAAGTCATTTTAACTTGCTATAGCACAGGGATCATTTCTTTTTATTACCAAACTTTTTTCCATCTTTCCACAGAAACAGCAAAAACAGCAACCTAACCTTAACCACAGTTTTGTGTATTTACTTACACTAACTAGAAAATGTTCTTTGTTTGGGATGTTGCTTATAGAATGAAAAGTAATGCTGGTGAGAATCTACGTGATAGGTTGACTATTTATCAAAAGCCTAACAAGGTTCTAAAACCATTTCATTGATTTAGATAGAATGTGAACAGACTGTGAAAAATCATTGACTTAAATAACAGTCAGTTGATACCACATAACAAATTTAAATTTTGGTATGCTTACAATTATACTGTATTGCAAAACAGGTGTCAGACTTATTGATAACTTTTGTTTGTTAGCCAGTGTTATCGTATGTAATTCAATCCCACAAAAGAATTTGCATCCTATGTTTTCTTAACCACTACAGCCATTTGAGATGGCAAGTTAAAAGTTATTTTAAATTAAGTGTCATAACATACAACAGTACTTTTCTTCAATACTTAAAGTTTTCTTTGCATAAGGCAATTTTTGTAATATTGTGATATTCTTTCGTGCTAGAGAATTGCTACTTTGCTAATGGAGGTAGAAGATTACACAAAGCAACACAAACTGTTAATATTTTATCAGCAAGAGGTACAAGTGGTATAGGCAGATTTCCTTGAAGAATATGGAAGTCTTTCAATCTTTCTATGGCTCTCTCAACGTGAATTCTGACACTGGCTATAGATCTTGTTGTCTTCAGTGACTTTTGGGACAGCTGTTTACCTATGGCGCGCCTTTCCAGTCAATATTCAAACAATTTAATATGTAATGCAACTATTTAATTTCTGTGCCACATTTTTTATTTCCTTTCTGTATGTTTTTATATTGCTGTTATATTTTTTACATATTTTCCTATTATTTTATATATAAATGCTAAGCCCATTGTGCTTTTCCTTTATCTTTATTTTATTTATGCGTTGTATATTTTTTATATTTGTTCCATATATATTTAACAAATTGACGTCAGTTTTTTATGCGTCTGTCCTCTTATTGATGATAAATTTCGTCATAACATTGTCAAAGTGTTGTAGATCCACGAGCCGCAGGCGAGTGGATCTACAACAAACTTTGACAATGTTATGACGAAATTTATCATCAATAAGAGGACAGACGCATAAAAAACTGACGTCAATTTGTTTTTTACAATAACAAAAAGCCAAAAGTGATTTTCAAACGAAGGAAAGAAATGCTATCTAGAGTCAATGGAAGATGCGTTTGCCGCAGAATCTGAATTTCATCGCTGTAATTCGGGGAATCACAGGCTCGTAAATTAAAACTTTAGTAAAAATAGGCCAGAAATACAAGGACAAATTCGAATTGCTCAACTAACCTTTAATCCAGCGAAAACTGCTCACAAAATAATCCGTTAAAACACAGATTAGCTTAATTTCATCGACAGCACAAATTCCCGCTCACCGTCGATTTTCAGGTCTGAATCCACAATAAACATCCTCATCTTTTCGCTCTAAGGTTGCAATGGTTTCTTCAGTTTTAACCCAAAAATTTAAGATGATTTCCTCATTGAAGACAACTAGATTTGTGGTACAATTCTCGTCTCATCAAGAATGCAGCGCTGAAAAGTTTCACAAAACTTTTGATGATTGCGTCAGCTTTACGTGTTTCATCCGTCTGTACTGTTATTGACAATAAAAATTAGCCAATCAGCGCACGAGAATTCGCTCAGTTATTGTAAAAATATTTTTTTGCGTTCCAAGTTCGATTTTATATTTTTATTCTAATTAGTATGCAAACACGTGATCACATTACCGTGATTCATGAGGGTCACTATCCGCCATTTTGGATTCCGGTCACATGGAGCAAGAACTTTCTTCTGCATGTCGTGCGGCCGCGGATGCCTTGGAAGTTTTAAGTCATTTGAGACCTGGTTTTACAAGAAACGTTGTCCCTCGGTTGAATTCAACGTCAGTCTCTCCCAGACAGGCGAACAACGGGGAACGTCTAACTGTTAACAGCGAGGAACCTGGACAACGCCAGACTATCAACGAGGAAAGTGCCGTTCAATCTACGTCTTCGCCAGTGTTTACAAACAGTTCTATTCAAACGCGGCTAACAACATTATTTCCAACACTTGGCTCGAACCGAGCTAGCAGGAAGAGTGGTATTAGTAGGAGAACAGCAAGGCCAAAGCAGCCCATAAAGTCCACCAGAGGTCGGCCATCCAAGACAGTCGTTTACAAGGATCTTGTTATCATTTCAAGTCCCAAGATAAACAAAGTGCCTACTCACAACACCCGTCTAAATTTAGAAGAAAGAGATCTTGTCTGCCACGAGTTTCCTTTTGACAAATGCTGGGATGCAAATTCCCTTAAAAGTGCCATTTTAAATCGCTTCCCAAAGCTTTTGCTTTTTGAATATGTCAAGGTATGTAGCTTGTCAAGTCAACTCATGTTAGCATCTTCTATTGTGATCATTTTAATACAAAAAATACATAAGCTTTTATTGTTGTTATTTCATTCGTGCACTTGCAATTTTCAAGAAGCCTTCAATTAATATCAGTGTTTTTCTCAACCTAGCCATGTTATGGAAAGCTGGTAACTCCTAAGTTGGCAGATGGTATAACTCTGGATGCAGAAAGAGTGACCAGGATGGCTGGTCAAGGAGCTGTTTATGTTAGGTCACTGACCCCTTTGGAATCTGAGGATGAGTGTGAAACCAACGAGGAACTAGAGAACCCAGTGTTAGATAGAAGTCCAAGGTATTTTTTCTTTTAAATTTTGCACTGGACGGCAAAAAATAAGACCTGTGGAGATTTCTGTGAGTGTTTTTGTATTCTTCTCTTGTCACAAAACCTCAGTATAAATAGATATGAAAGTTAATTTGACAGCATCCCAATGCTGTGGAATTAGTTCTTGTATATAGACTGACATCTCAGTTTGTGCTACTATTCTTGACAATGTCTTTTTGTTGTAAATATTCTCCAGTTTGTCTCAAAAGGGATCCATGCATCTATTGACTGACTGATTGATTGAGTGATTGATTGATTGATTGATTGATTGATTATTTATTGATTGATTGAAACCTTATGCGGCAGGATATTGTTTGTTATCGGTATACTGCTTCTTGTTCATATGATAATAAAATGAACACTTCAAAGTATTTTACATCAATTTTTCACTTGGTTTACTTTGTGTTTTAAGTTTTCTGTCAACTTTATTTCTTTTCAGTGTTAATGGAACACAAAGGAACCCTGTGTTGCTTGCATGTGAGGAGAGCGAGGAAAAGCAAGCCACAGCTGTGGATGAGTTTTTGCACCACCCCTTCCAGGCAGAGGCAGAGTTAAATAATGTAGAGAGCAGTAACTCTGATAGTGTTTTGGTAACACCTGAGTCACCTGTATCAGTAATTTCGCCTGTTTTTAGCAATAACTCTACATCATCTGATGTTTTAGGCAATAACTATGTAACATCTGAGTTGCCTGTACCAATAATTGAACCTGTACCTGAACCTCAACAAAAACGTACCATCTATGTCCATAGGTTAAACATTAAGAGAGATATGATTGACTTATTCCGAGATCCTTTAATCATGGGTCAAGACATAGAGATAATTGTTATTGATGCTAGGGGAGTCGAAGAAGTAGGCAGAGGTGTTGGGGTACTTAGAGATGTTTTCTCTCTTTTTTGGAAAGAAACATATGATTCCCTGTTTATAGGAGAAAATGAGCGTGTACCATGTGTTAGGCATGACTACCAAAGAGAAGAATGGGTTGCTGTTGGTAGAATTTTGGTAAAGGGATATTTAACTTGTCAATACCTACCAGTCCTTTTGTCTCAAATGTTCCTTGCCTGTCTTTTTTGGGGGGAATCTGCTGTAAGTAGCTACATGCTAACCCAATCCTTTAGAAATTACATTTCAGCTGATGAAAAACGTGTGATTGACCAGTGCCTAGCTGGTGATATGCAGTGGGATGATAAAGATGAAATGGACCAGCTTTTAGAAGTGCTGAGTAATTATGATTGTCGAAGTAAGGTTAATTCTGAAAATATTGTTCACATCATTGAAGAAATAGCCCATAAGGAGCTTCTGCAGAAGCTGCAATATATTGCGGACTGCTGGAAGGATATAGTTTGCACCCTGCTTCCTAGTTTCCCTGATTTGACAGCACTTTCCACAAGGTACGAATTGTTAATTCCATCCACCAGTAAGCTTCTTAGTTGTCTACAGGCAAACCCTGAGAGTGATGGGGAAAGGGATAGCCTTAAGTTTCTCAAAAGATATATTAAAGGCCTTGATACTCCTCAGAAATTATCAAAATTTGTAAGGTTTATCAGTGGGTCTGAGTTAATGCTTTTTGATGCAATTCAAGTACATTTTACAAATTTAGCTGGCTTGGGACGCCGACCAATTACCCACACTTGTAATACTTTGTTGGAGCTATCATCTACATATCAATCATATCCCGAACTTAGGGAGGAGTTTAGTGCAATACTGACATCCGATTACTGGGAAATGGACATCGTGTGATAAACCTTTTAACCAAAATTGAAGATGACTGTTTTATGTGTCAGTTCTGTAGCACATTGTTTATAAACATACCAGTGATCTCCTTTTATTATAAATTGTGTTAACTGGCTTTGATGTTTATTTACAGTTTTTAAAACGTTAACCAATGCACACATTATTTGTGCACCGATTCCTGTACATTATACTGGGAAATCATTAGGGAAAAGTTCTATTGTTATAGCAGGCTTGTTATCTATATTTGTAATTGAGATTTGAGCAAACAGCTCTTTTGAGTTGTATTGTTGAGGTTTTAATGTTTTAATGTTGACTGTTGTTAACATTAGGTTGCATCTGTTGTGTTTTATTCTGATTGATGTAATTTGAAAGGATAATAATAAATTTCACACTGTTGACATTTCCAATCTGTCACTGACTTTGCTAGTCACCAATCGAGCGGCAGTGGGAAGCAAAAGGAAATAACACCCCCCCCCCCCCAGTCGCGCTTTTAGTGTAAACTCTGCTGCCCAACCAATCCAATCCTCATAAAAACCATGACGTAATAAAACGAATATTTCTAGAACTAGTTTCCCACTAAACAACGAATTTCAACTTTAAAGCTGGAATTTCTGTTCAAATTTATTTACCACCAAACGGGCTTAATTCAAGAAAGTTTCTTGATTGATAAGGATGTCCATGCATCTCAAATATTGAATTCTACCATGTTCACCATCCTCATTCAAAGGATGACATGAGTCATTCAAAATTTGCAGTTGTTGTGCTGTGAGCTGAACATCAACTGCTGGTATTGAAACCTGGTAATCGTTGTCATCTAACGGAAAAGGGCCATCTGGATCAAACCCATATAATGGAATTTCATTTGGGTTTAAAAAACTGTCAACTCCAGAGTATCCAGAGTGTATGTTCTCCAAAATCCCAGAAGTGAAAATTTGAAGTGGAGACAACTGGTGCTCACCAGAAACAGGGTGATTGTTCCACTGACCTGTAAAGTGTTGCAATGCCCTGTTTATCCTTGGTATGTAAACAAAGTGCAATGCAAATAAGTGTGCCTCATTTAACGGGTCCAGAATACCCATGTCTTCCATTCCACTAAAGATATTGGCAAAGTGACAAAGTACACCAGCGTAAATATCGCGATGAGCGCGCTCAACGCGGCAGTTGTGTACAGAGCTTCCCATTATCATACTTCCCCTGTCCAGTCCTCGATTCTCTAGCATGTACTGTGCCACCCCGACATTTTCCAATCCATGATCACTTCTTACTCTTGAAGGTAAACCAAATTCTTGCACGCCTTTCATGAACAGTTCCAACACCGTGTCTGCTCGGTTATTGTCCTTTAAGGCGGCATACACAATAAGCCTTGAATAACCATCAACACAGCAGTGCACAACAAAGCGGTACCTGATGAGCTTGTGATTGCCATCTATGTGCCACAAAGAGTTCGGCGTTGGTACTGAGTACTTTCTACGGTAAACCGGAGTAGTCCAGCGAAGTGCAGTCCCGAGCGGGTCTTGTCTACGAAGACAGTTGCGAACCCTCCATCGTTGGATTCGAAATCCTCCTGCCCTGAGAGCTCCAAGCAATCTTCGTTGTCCAATGTTTGGAGTAATACTTCTAATTTCTTTGACAGCGTCTTCAAGCTGGGAATCTGAAGAAACATTTATACATTTATATAAAGACTAGAACTGTCACCCATGTAGACTATATACCTTTAATAGAACTTATGCACCTCCACTTCCTTTCGACTTAATACCGATAAGCTACTGGCCCCAGTTGTTCAAACGTTGGATAGCGCTATCCACCAGATAAATCACTATCCAGTGGATAAGCGATAGGGAAACTAATTGGGTTATCCACTGGATAGAGATTTATCCGGTGGATAGCGCTACCCAACTTTTGAACAACTGGGGCCAGGTATAAATAACAGTGCTACGCACCTGACAGTGCTGTCCAGTTCTCGTTGTCATCATTTAAATTTAATTCCCGTCTTCTTCGACGTAACGTACTTTCACTGATTCCTAACAAACTGGCGATTTTTGCCCAGGAGAAGTGCAGTTCACGTAAGAATTCGATCTGCTCTCTTTCGACAACGATGACTGGTCTTCCACTACCGGTTAGTTTAGAAGTAGGACAAGCGAACGAATTCGACGTCGTTGATTCAACGGAGTCTCTCTGCTCATACATTGTCATTACTTGAAAAACAAAGCGTACTTTTGTCAAAACAGCTTCAATAATTGTCTTAAAATCTCGAAGCACAGGGTCATCACTTTGCCACACACTTTGTAGCAGCAACTGTAAAGTTGAAATTGCATCTTCTAGGCGCAAGTTAGCTTCCTCAAAGTATTCAACTGACAAATCTTGAGCGTTCATATTCTGAATACCAATCAATAGGCTACGAAGAGACTCTACGAAGTTGTAGAGGCCTCTCTCATTCGCATCTCTTAAAGTCTCGTCCGCCATTTTGTTTGAAGTTCGCGGGAAAGTGTACGATCTCAGTTTTGATCACGTGTTGCATACTAATTAGAATAAAAAAATGTTCACTTGGAACGCCAAAAAAATATGGAACTATAAGTATAAAAAATATGCAACGCATATAAAATAAAGAGAACGAAAAAAAAAAACAATAGCCTTAGCATTTATATTAATATTAATAGGAAGAGATATAAAAAATATAAAAGCAATATAAAAACATACAGAAAGGAAAGAAAAAATATGGCACAGAAATTAAATAGTTGCATTACATATTAACTTATTTGAATATTGACTGGAAAGGCGCGCCATACTTACCTATTATTTGATAACAGATGTAAAAAGTACATGTTGACACTTTATTCCTTTAATAAAAATGTTCAGTTGAGATTGGTTCTGTATTGTGGCTCTGTTCTGTCAAGTAGTTTAACATGTAAACCAGAGGGTCATATCTTGGAATTTGAATTGGGGAGGGAGGGCAGGGTTTACCTCAGATACAAAGTTTGTAGTTGAGGTGAGGTGAAGAAGAAAGATTGTGATTGTGATTGTGATTCCAAGCCCCCCCCCCCCCCCAACACACATACACCCTGGCATCCACCCTTGAATGGACTCATCTCTTCACCATATGGTTTTGTGAGAATGTTTACATGCTTCATTCAAACTTGTTACTGTTGGAGAAAATACTCAATTTTGTTCTGAAGAAAGTGCACAAATTACTTACCTTTCTTGGAGAAAGGAGGCATGTTAAGGTAGGCTTTTCGCTTCGTAAGAAGGTCTCTAATTGTGAAGCCTCTGTCTGCCATGACGTGGTCTCCTTCCTCGATCAGTTCCAAAATCCCACTCTTCTGAGTGAGTTTTCGGTCACTAGTACTTCCACTCCACAGTTTTGACACAAAACTGAAAAATCCCGATGGAGTTATTCCTACTAAAGTTTTCATGGTATTGTGGCCTTTGTACTCACTCCATGTAGCTCGTTGGGCAGCGGGAGAGGTAGGTTTTTGAATGAATATCTCCGTACAATCAATTACAACTCTGGTGGAGGGATAATTTTTAAACGACTGAGGCAAGTTTTTGCGAACTGATTCTTTTGAAGGCCAAATCAACAAAACGTCTTTCAAAATAATAGCAAGGAAGCAGATCCAAGTAGTAAACACCTTACTAACGGAAGATTTGGAAATAGCAAATACGTCTGACAGGTGTTGAACAAGTAGTCCTAGTCGAAGTCTTACCAAAGTCAAAATAAATTCTTGAAAGATTGTCAGGCTTCCCTTTTTGCCGCTCTTTTTGACAGGTTTCTCTTGGAAGTTGACTTTCTTTCCTTTATTGGTGTCCCAGTACTTCAGTTTCTCGGCCAAAGGTTTCAAAAGATTAAATATCGTCATCAGGCAAGCCAAAGTTGGAATTCCTGTATAGAATTTTAAGGACTGGTCATCTTTCAACACGTTGCCTATAAAAAGTTCGCGTTTCAATGCTGTTTTGTCACTGAGTTTGTTTCGAAGTGTTTTGTTGTCAGTTCTTAACTTTGCTACGTTTTGGGTAAGATCCTCCATTTGTTGTTGGTCGATGTCCGTTTGGCAAGAAACGGAAACATATTCTTTTACTTCGTTAGCGTTTATGACAGTTTGAGAAGAGCTAATTACATTAACTTTGTTATCCTTTGGGACATAGTCGTGATCCCTTACACCAACATCAGGCGACACACGGGAAATTTTCGCGGGAAACATGATGTTGTTGTCTTCGCTCGCCTTTCGTTTCTTTCGCTCATTCATCCGTTTTTCGCGTTGACTGGGACTTCTTGGGACTGTTTTTGGGTTAAATATTGTCGGAACCGTCCCTTTTGCTGGCTTTGTAATTCCACACAAGGTCTTCACGATGTGTTTGGCCTCAAAATGCTCGGAACACATATGCAAATATTTGACGGACTCAAACTCTTTATCAGCGCGACGACAAAAAGCGCTCCATTTCTTTCTAAGCTTCTCTTCGCTCGGGAACTCGAAAAACTTGAGGTCTGGCCTTTTTTTGGAATTATTTTTACACACAGAGATGGCACAATATTTCATTTTCAGCTTACCGTCGCTCTGGCTACAGCTGTAGTTATACTTTCAAAATAGGCGCCTATTCCCTTCAGCCTCGACTTGATGCTATAAAATAGTTACCAGGCTTTCCCGCACAAACAATTCGAAACGAGGCTATTGATTCAATGTATTTCAAGATGGCGGTCCTTTTGTATGGGAAGACGACTTCCGATATTTACAAACCTCAGACATAAGGGTAAGTTTTTGTAAGACATTTCAAAAACTTGTAGCGCTTTATTTGTTTTTCTTGTAAGATCGGTGTCCCAATGTAAACCTTCGTCTTAGTACACACCGAAAATACACTTACAGATGAAGTAGTGACTGTTGAGTTGCTTTTAACCTAAAGCCCTCACGAAACTAAGTTGCTAAAAGTGGCAAGTTTTGTCCGTAAACTAGCTAAGCCGTGATATACGGAAGCTAAGCTAATTTTCCGAAAGTAGTAAAGAGCTGAGTGTGGTGTTTTATGAATATGAGTTCGCAGGCGGACGGCTTATTATGGAGCTTTGCACCTTTGGGATCAAGTTCTTCGTATTCAGGTTTGACAGTATGAATAAAGGTCATGTAAGTAAGTTAAGTTAAGAGGTATGCGGAAAGTACTTAATTCTACACAGTTCCTGATCGGTTCTTTCCACATCGGGTTGAGAAGTGTTCACGAAAATGAGATAAATGTCTTGTGCCTTACATTGGTTTCGAGTTTTGCTTTAGAATCTCCATTATTCAACATGATAACAAGAGCAGTGCCGATTCTTACTCTGTTGTTGATAATGATTATAGATCCGAACTTCAAAATTGCGTGCAATGAGCGTTTGTTTATATTTGGTTTTTATAGTATTCTCGCTGCCTCTTTGGATAGGTCTAGTAATAATGAAAACGAGTCTTCAGATCACAGTATTAAAAAAGGGATTCGTATGAGTCTGGAAATCTTTGAATTTCCACTTCGTTTTGCTGGTTGATTTATTTATTGCACAGAATGTCCGGATATTTGTGCAAATTTATGAACTATTACAGCGGGCTTTGCAAGCGTTAGCGTTCAACTGAAAGCAGATGACGAAGTGGAGCTGCTTCTTAAACACACAATCGGATATAAAGTCCCTAAAACCTCGGAAAATGTCGATTGGGAATCATGCCAGACAAAGTACTCCGATATTCTGGATCTTTTTGTAGCGCCCGACATCTACACCAGTGCTTTTCTGAGCACAAAAATTCGTCAATCGGCAAACATCTTTTGAAAGCTCGTGGTGAAATTTTATTGCCTCGTTTAAGAGATGTCGTTCATCAAAGACCTCAAGCCTAATTTAAATACGCAGAGTGACTCCATCAGGGCTAAACTCTTTGTTTAACATGTAACATATTTTTATATGTTACTGTTCTTTTAAATTATCTATTGTTTTATCTTGTATTTATGGACCTTAACATGTTATCTTTTTCACTTGATAATGACGTCCGAGAACGTCGACACGTCGTAAGTTTTTTTGACTTTTTTAAAATTTATTCAAATGTTTTTAAACAATCTATCACAGTTTTTCTTATAGTGAAATATTATTAGTTATTATTATTATCATCGCCGGCTTTTTCCCAACAGTTTGCCAACATGTTGTGTCGTTCACACACCAATTTGAGTTTGCCAACACGAGTTGGCCAAAATTAGTTTGACGTGTGAAGGCCGCTTAAATTTATATTCTTTTACAACGACATCAACCGAAACGAACAAATTGAATACTTGGATTACAGTAGCAAATCCTTGCATATCTTTTTCGTTCAGGAAATAACGCGCAAATGTGAGATATTAGGAAACAAAAAGGCAAACAGCAGGACACTAGGTAGAGTCGGATTTGTAGAGTTTCGATATGGTTTTGAAGGCTACCGGAAGTGCTGCATAAAAACGAGGCTGAACGCAAGTATTGAAAATAGCCATTGCTTTAGAATAAGAATAAGAATTAGAATAAGAGAGTGTCAATATGGTTTCACGGTTTTCTTGGTTCATGGCTCTTGCCGTTACTGCTTTATAATTTAAGCTTTTACTACTAGTGGAATCTTGAATCTCGACAATCAACCTGTTTTATCAAAATGTTCCATCGATAAACACCTTTCTTTGAGCTATTCTGCCTCTTTCTTTTGAACATGCGTGGCCTGACCTTACATGCATGGTCATGCATGTTTGAGTGAATTCAAGGTAAAAAAAACAATGTTTATTTTTGATAGAGTGACCTACTATTTCAGTCGTCTTTCTTTCTCTAATCGCCGACTTCCGTCTCGGGTAGATCATCGTAGTCATCTAAATTATAAGCATAGCCTTTACTGGGGTTATGGCAGTTATCATTAGCCATGCATCTACGCGACTCAGTGCCAGCCAGTACATTGCTACTGCAGTAGCAGTTCTGTGCGCAAGAATACCTAAAACGCTATCAGTTCGCCCTAAGAGACTCGCCGGGGCTGGTGGCTATGCCACCAAATGAGGGCACGTGGCGTTTTCTTCTTCCTTCCAGGCGTGACCTGCAGGAGAGGGTAGATCTTGACTCCAGCCTGGTCTAGAACGGCATTATTTCTCACTGAAGAAGAGACAGCAGTCTTGAAACGTCTGAGGACTTTTCCCCATTTTCTAATTCAAGCGCAGAGACACTAATTTAAATTTACATCAAGAATATCTCGATTTACATGCGCTACACAGCTTTTTATGCAATTTTGCGTTTCCAGCCTGGTCTGCTGAGGAGTTTCCTCGTCCTCCTGTCGCTTGGGGCCTCCGGATCAACTTCGCTAGGGAAATACGTGCCACTGCCCATGTCAGTTCCACTGTACACGATGACCTGTATTCATCTGTTGCAGTAAAGACTTCAGCTCGTGGGTTTAACTTGCTGAGAAATGGCTGATTACTTGCCACATGTAGAATGTTCATCGTAGACATTAGTTCTCTCAAGAGATCTCACTTTGCCTACATAGTCAGCATGCACTACTGGAGGGTGCATTAGCCCGAACAGCTTTTCCTGATAAACGACACGAGTCGTAGCGTGAGTCGTGCTCTTTCTATCGAGTGTTTCCTCATTGGATTCATTGGGGTCCTTGTTGTCTGCAGCGAACTGGAAGCTGGGAATATGTTACTAGTACCACTATGCGTGATTTTGCCAAGATCTCCTTCGCTAGACCGGTATCCACGCTCTTTTCGTCATCTTAAGATGAACAGCGACCAATGTGATCAGAATGGATACCAGCTGCTTAGTTCTAGTCATATAACGCACAGCCATGGCTAAAACCCAAGTGTCTGGGCAGCTTGACACGATCACGAGACGTACAGTGAATTCCATCTTGGGCCAGACAAAGGACTTTTCTCTTATCAGCGTCATTCTCACAACTTTTTTTAACTTTTGTATTTGGAGAGATAGACTTTTAACTTTCCTTTTTATCTTTTTGTAATTGTTTTTATTTTTCGCTTTTTTCTTTAATTTACTCTTCTTTATTTTATACAGGGCCCCACTGAAAACCACGTTTGTGACGTGAGCTTCCTCTAAAAAGATTATTATTATTTTTGTTATTGATTTTTTTTTAACTACTCATTTCACCTCAACTTCATCATTCGTGACAAGGTTCGTGACCATCCGGCGCAGAAACATGCATAGCTCTCTAAGCACTGTACTATTTTTCCTGTAGCCAAGTCAATGTCTTGGACACTTGCTGGGTACCGCAAAATCCCGGTTATAAGCCCTCCCCCCTCCCCCTTCCGGTTATAAGCCCTCCCGGTTATAGGCCCATCTGCCTGTCAACAAAATTATATTCCGATTATAATTCCCCGGGATAATCAGCCCCCCTTCACTTGTCCTTGTTTCTTTAACATAAGTACTCAGTTTTACAAATCAAAATACGTCTTCAAATTGAAAATTAGGAAATTATAATGCAAGAAGAGTGCGGAACAATAAGTTTAATCCGTACTGACCTTTCAAATAGTATTGAACTAAATTCCCGATTTATTGTGACGCTTCAAAGCCGGAAGACGTAAGTAAACGGAAAACGTATTTCGATAGCGCCATATGTTAGTCTTAATTTTTTGTTGTCTGCTTTTGTACCGTTTATAAGCCCCCCCCCACCCCCCCCCCTTCCTTTTATAAGTCCTAAGCCCACCCAAAACCCCTTACGAACTTGTATGAGCCCAGGGCTATTTTATGGTATGTGGATATGTCCTATTTGATCTTTTAACAACTTTGCTGCTCGGCACAACTTAACAAATAGATTCCATGTTGCCGTGCGTCTGTTCAGCAATAGATCACAGAGGACGTCAAAATGTGGTAAGAACAAAAAAGTGGCACACGAGCCGTTAGGCGAGTGCACTGATGTACTTACCACATTTTGACGTCTTCTGTGACCTATTACTGAACAGACGCACGGCAACATGGAATCTATTTGTTAAGTTGTGCCGAGCAGCAAAGTTGTTAAAAGATCAAATAGGACATATCCACATACCATAAAATAGCCCTGGGCTCATACAAGTTCGTAAGGGGTTTTGGGTGGGCTTAGGACTTATAAAAGGAAGGGGGGTGGGGGGGGGCTTATAAACTGTGCACTAATGTTCTTACCACATTTTGACGTCTTCTGTGATCTATTACTGAACAGACGCACGGTCAATGGTGACGTCATCTATGTGTCTGTCCTCTAATAGATCATAGCTAAGAACCAATAAAAACGTGGGTACAATTCAGCATATTATATAAAAAGGTGCTGGAGAACGTTCTTGTGTCGATTGGTTTGGATTTTCTGTTTGCAGTGCTGATGGTTGCTCATTGTTCCGTTGATAACATCTTGTGATGAAATAAACTCGAGTACATGTACACGAAGCTGCATTATTCATGTGATAAGATAGCTTCTCCAAAAATCCAAAATCGCTTTTCATGCGAAGCTTCAACTTCTGCTTGACGTAGTTTTGAACATGGATTCCCTTTCCTTCTAGCGACTCGGCATATTTTTTTCAGCAAAGGAGACTCATCGTAAGCTTTTTCAGATTCTAGTCCTTTTTTTAAGCCAGGAGCCATTTCAAGAAATGCTTTATCATATGGCGATTTCTTCCCTCCTCCTTCTTTAAATTAAGTTAATTTAAGTTAGATTTGCTCTCATAAGATGCAAAGCATGTTTTATGGTATCCAGCCTTAAGTCGTTATTGACGCCAAGCAGCACATGGAGCATGCCTTCATCTGCCTTATGGTATTAGCTGTTTCAAACTTGAACATGGTTTGCGTGACTATTTCACTTACAGGTTCGATTTTTACAAAACAAGCATTTTGAACAATCATGAGGGGCAACGCTGAATGGGGATACCCTAGCAGAATGTTCGATTGAATCATCTTCGGCAACTACCCCCACCACACTGCTGATCAGGATTTATTTGAAGTATATTTCATGATGTTTTGGATGCTCGTGTGCCTCGTCGTGCTAAAGAAACTCGTTTTCACGATCAGTAACAAATCCAATTCGTATTCGGAAATATTCGTGTTTTGTCATCTGTGTATCGTTGTTTCTTGTTCATAGCGCGCTAACGCAGCATGCATAATGTTTTTGTTGTTGGGTTGATCTCGTGGTACGTGGTTTCCTTCCCGAAAGAAAAAAACTGCACGGATACAGGTTCAATACTGCGGCGCTTCCTGCTTCCGGTGTAATATTGAATGTTTTTGGTTCGGTTTGTTTTCTCCCTAGAAAAAGATTAAAGGTAAAAATAAAGACAAAATAATACTATAAACGAAACTATAAAGTCGGAACTTTTTACCATCCGCTGTATGTTTAAGTAAGCCACTCAGTGATGAGTGATTATTTTTGCGATGACGCCATTACTCGGTTTTGTAAACACCTGCGCAAGGTCACGTCACTTTGTTTTGAACGTGGAATAATTACTTTGTGCGCGGACTACTGATTTCTGAATATTTTTCTAGAAGTAAAAAATTCCCGGAAATTATATCAAGATGCTTGATTTCTCTTGTCATTACGAAGAAACGGCTCTCCTTATTCAAGAACAAAACAACAAAATTTACGTCACACGAAACAAAGGTGGAGCGAAGGTTGGGTCCTGCTTAGCCAGTTGATCAGGTTTTCTGTTTAGGCAAACAAAACAACAAGTTCACGGGCGCGTGACAGATTGGAATTGACAAAGCGAGATAAACGCACGTATATATTAAAAAAAAAAGCGAAAGATGCGTGCTCTGTTCTGCGAACGAATTCTCGGTAAGTGAGCTTTCAAAAAACGTACTTCACTTTGAATTTTGGTGTACTTCAATGAGAATTTGATTTCTGGTGGACGGTTTGATGGCTCGTGAGTAAAAGCAAAGTTTTTTTGTGTGTCACGCCATGATGAACATATGAGCGGTAAAACGTGATCAGATCAAAACTTCGCGAACACTCTTTGCCTGCAAAATTGTTTTATAGTATTTTCAATTAATGTTGCTTTCTTGCTCTCTTGCTGGCTGCCTGATAGCCTTTTTCTAGTCTCTTCTTCCACCAACAACAACTTTTTGTTCGTTTTTATAATAAAACGAGCTTGTTAGGCACAAATTCAATTCGGGAAGTCCTGCGATATTGTTTCATGCTTCTATTGCTATTTACCAAAAATATAAACACCTTTTAAGAGTGCCCCTTTCACTCACAGCAGAAAAATGTGATTACACCAGTGTATTAATAGAAAAGAGGGACAAAGTTCTTAAATAAACAAAGGGAAAGATCGTTTTATAACAATCCAAAAATGCTGATGTGAGCAACGATCTGACGTCCTATCAATCCGTTTGACATGTTTGTGTTGCAACAGTGGCAATTCGATACCCGTCAGTGTCATCCATTGTTCCAATTTACAACTGCAGGCGTTTATTACGGTATATTTCCAGTCAATTTCCTATTTTCTTACACACAGGACACAGACTCGGCCCGTATGACGATTTGAACCTTGTACACAACCTTTCTCATTTCAAAACAAGATGGAAGGAAACCCCTCTAATGGTTAAGGAAGGGAAAGAGAACTGTTTTCAAGTGCAACGTGATAGCCAAACGGATCATGAAGCTGGCATCAGCATTCAGGTAGCTGCTATATTGGTGAATTTTCAGTTATATTTGGTCGCAAATTTTGAGTTCTGTTACTTCTTAACACTCGAATGCATCTTAGCTCAATATATTCAGGGCCGTTTGTAAATGAGTTGAGTCGATCGTCGACAATCAAAATGTGGCGATTTTGCGGGAAGACAAAGCGAGTTCACAAATCAGAGATTCAGTCTTGACCGATAACCTTCATTCGAAATGGACAAAAGATAGCTTAACTTTTGTATTTTATTTAATAGTTAAGACGTTTGACTCGCGTACGTATTTTTCATCGATTGCTCAATTGCAGGTCGCAGTATTAAAGAGGCAATTTGAAACAGTATTAAGGTGTTTCGATACAGTTTTTTAGGACCATACCTAACTTTTTGAATCGGCTGTTAGACAGTCTTCTCCTTGTCAGA